>CM051028.1:20831200-21081200 GCA_027627225.1 Congeria kusceri
ACTTGCTCAGAACATTTTTTCTAATGATCTCTCGGATGAGTTCAAAAATGGTTCCGGACTGTTGAAAAACAGGGATGTGGGGTCAAAAACTAGGTCACTAGGTCAAATTGAAGAAAAAGCTTGTGAACACTCTAGAAGTCACATTTTTGGCCCAATCAACATGAATTTTGCTCAGAACATATGTTCTGATAATATCTCGGCAGAGTTCGAAAATGGTTCCGCTCCGTTGAAAAACATGTCGGCCAGGGGGTGGGACAGTTTTCCTAATATGGCTATATTTAAAACTTTAAAAGCCTTGTGAACACTTTAGAGGCCACATTTATTCCCCAATCTTTATTAAACTTGCCCAGAACATTTGTTCTAATGATATCTCGGACAAGTTTGAAACTGGGTCATGTGGATTCAAAAACTAGGTCACTAGGTCAAATTGAATAAAAAGCTTGTGAACACTCTTGAAGTCATATTTTTTACCCAATCTTCTTGAAACTCGCTCAGAACATTTGTTTCAATAATATCTCGGTAGAGTTCGAAACTGGGTCATGTGGGGTCAAAAATTAGGTCACCAGGCCATATTGAAGTAAAAGCTTGTGAACACTCTAGAGGCCACATTTATAGCCCAATCATCAAGAAACTTGCTCGGAACATTTGTCCCAATGATACCTCAGATGAATTCAAAACTGGGTCATGTGGGGTCAACAACTAGGTCACTAGGGCAAATTGAAGAAAAAGCTTGTAAACACTCAAGAAGTCACATTTTTTGCCCAATATTCTTGAAACTTGCTCAGAAAATTTGTTTGAATAATATCTTGATTGAGTTCGAAACTGGGTCACGTGGGGTCAAAAAATAGGTCGCCAGGCCATATTGAAGAAAAAGCTTGTGAACACTCTAGATGCCACATTTATAACCCAATAATCATGAAACTTGCTCAGAACATTTGTCCAAATGATATCTGAGACACGTTCGAAACCAGGTCACATGGGGTCAAAAGCTAGGTCACCAGGCCAAATTTTAAAAAAAGCTTGTGAACACTCTAGAGGCCACATTTTTAGCCAAATCTTCATGAAACTTGCTCAGAACAGTAGTTCCTTAGCCCCTAAGGTGAGCAAACTAGGGCCTTATGGCCCTCTTGTTTACAAAATGATGACATTGCTTCTGTTATTCTAGGAATATATGCCTACTGGTAGTTGCACATCAGTCTGAATAATTGTTAACATGAAAAACTATATTATTAATACAAGCAATTAAGGGATTACTAAAAGCAATTCTGCAAGTGCAATGCCCTCAGGATTCCAACCACAAAGTACTGAAATCACATTTATATGGAACCTGTGATCTCACATGTTTGGTGCAGGGTTTTTCTTGGTGCATTTAGCATATATGATAGAAGTTACATTTAGAATTAAGCCAAAAACACTTATCTTGCTATACCAGTTAACTACAGATACTTTCTTTTGGCTGTTAGTCACTGAATTATGATGGAAAAAACATTGCCACTACAAGATGTTTCTGATGAATCAGCCTTCACTCTGTATGGCTTCAGTTATTTTATACTGTTGATCATTAATTGATTTTGCGATGGTAAATTGAGGTCGTGATGTATGAACAACCATGCTATGTACTCTACTAGCTGTTCTTCAATTCATCAATTATCTTTATTGATGCCGAATAAACATATGGTATAATAACACAGTGACTACATTGAGACAGTAAGTGACACTATGAAAACGTTATTACTTCTTAGTTACGTCCGATGTCAGATCTATCATAGTTGATAAAAAATATTTCTAACAGCTAGGGTGGTCTGCAATTCACAGCAAATTTCGTAAACTTGCAAACTTGGGTGTTTTTGCAGCAGTTAAGCTGGCAGAGGTGGGTGCCTGTGTGGTGCAGTTTAAAATGAAATGAGACGTGTCGTGGAAAAAACTGGGCTAATTGCACGTGCATAAAGTGTCGCCCCGGATCTGATCTGGGACGTCTCATTTCTGCTTTTATGGTATTTTCTGTTTCAAGGTAGTCTGTTCTAAACATGCATCCACTGTAGGCGGAAAGTGCTGTCCTGAATTAGCCTGTGCGGACTGCACAGGCTAATCCAGGACGACAATTTATGCACATGCAAAATGTCGGCGTTTCCCATTACACGCCTCAAATATACTATGTTGATTTATATAAATACGTTATTTCAGTTAAAATAACATAGAATTTTCCAAAATTTACTGGAGAGGTTCAATTTGATGAATAATTTCTGTGTTCTTGTTTATGATAATTACAGACAGAGAAGCGGCAACTTTGATATAATTTGGACTTGAGGGTATAGAACTAAAAGTACTCAGTGTTTATTGTCATTTTGACTGATGTTTTAAGCTCACCTGAGCACGAAGTGCTCAAGGATGATCTATTGTGGTCAGTCTGTGTCCGGCGTCCGTCATCAACATTTTTCTTCAACCAACTTCTTCTCTGAAACCACTAGGCAGACTTTAACCAAACTTGTCAGGAATGTTCCTGGGATGGTCCTTTACCAAATTCCTTCAATTTATTAAAATATATTGAAAACTCTGGTTGTCATGGCAATCAAAATCTTAAAAACTGGAAAACTTAAAAAATCTTCTTGTCAGAAACCACTGGCTGGATTTGAAAATAGTTTTCACAGAAATGCTCCTTGGGTGACCCTCAACCAAATTCCTTCAAGTCATTTTGATTTGTTAAAAAACATGGCCGCCAGTTTTCCTTATATAAGTTTAATGAAAACTTTAAAAATCTTCTAGCCTAAAACGACTTGCTGGATTTCAAAATAATTTCACAGAATTGGTTCTTGGGTCACCCTCTATCAAATTCCATGAAATCATTTTGATTTGTTAAAAAAATAGCTGCCAGGGGTGGGGCAGTTTCCCTTATATGGCTATATTAAAAACTTTAAAAATCTTCTAGTCTTAAACCACTGGCTGGATTTCAAAATAATTTCACAGAAATGCTCCTTGGGTGACCCTCTACCAAATTCCTTCAAATCATTTTGATACGTTAAAATACATGGCCGCCAGGGGGCAGGGCTGTTTTCCTTATATGGCTATATTGAAAACTTAAATCTTATAATCTGAAACCACTGGCTGGATTTCAAAATAATTTAATAGAAATGTTCCTTGGGTGACCCTCTACCAAACTTCTTGAAATCATTTTGATTTGTTAATAAACATGGCCGCCAGGGGCGGGGCAGTTTTCCGTATATGGCTGTATTGAAAACTTTAAAAATCTTCTTGTCTGAAACCATTGGCTGGATTTCAAAATAATTTCACATAAATGTTCCTTGGGTGACCCTCTATCAAATTCCATGAAATCATTTTGATTTGTTAAAAAACATGGCCGCCAGGGGGCGGGGCAGTTTTCCTTATATGGCTATATTGAAAACTTTAAAAATCTTCTTGTCTGAAACCACTGGCTAAATTTCAAAATAAGTTCACATACATGTTCCTTGGGTGACCATCTACCAAATTCCTGGAAATCATTTTGATTCATTAAAAATAATGGCCGCGGGGGGGGCGGGACAGTTTTCCTTATATGGCTATATTGAAATCTTTTACAATCTTTTTGTTAAAAGCCATTATGATGCTTTACACTCAGATGAGCGACCTAGGGCCATCTTGGCCCTCTTGTTTAAAAAATTCTATATAGATATTTAATATTTATTTAGAAATTTAATAATTAAACTTAAAATGTGAAAAAATGATTTCCTCATGATGACCTTGATGCAACAATAATTTGACAGTCAATTATCACAATGCATCTTTTGTAATAGCCGTGATTGTAGGAATTGTTCCCACTCTGATCAACTCTGTTGATGCCCTTTCAATTTTTTTTTTTAAATTTCAAATTTTGCACATATTGCCATCCAACTTAATGTTATATACGTAGACTCCGGATGCCTCGAACACGATTGTCTCGAATTTCTCATTGGCTTGAAGTTTCTTTCAGGGACCAATATTTTATTTCTATATATTCAAATAAATTTCTGTTGTTTGGCTCGAATATCCGAGAGTCGAATTTTCATATGGCTCGAAGTGTTTGTCACAGTCCCATTTACAGTTTTCACACATTTGATTGCTTGTTTGGCTTGAATCCTAATATTATATATGAGGTGTGTCATGGGAAAACCGGACTGTATGCATGTGCGTAAAGTGTCGTCCCGGATTAGTCCGCACAGGCTAATCCCAGACAGCACTTTCCGCCTACTGTGGATTTATGTTTAGAAGAGACTTCCTTGAAACAGAAAATACCATAAAAGTGGAAAGTGCCGATCCGGGACAACACTTTACGCACACGCATTAAGACCGGTTTTCCCACGACGCGCCTCATATATATTTTCACATTATTGACCACCGTTTAGCTGAAGTTACGATGGCTCCAAGTTTTCTTGCCGGTCCCTGAGATTTCGAGCCTTCGGGAGTCAACTGTACTTGATATTTGATGTTTATCCAGGTCTGCCACCTTCTATAGCAAAATAAACATTGAGATTGAGATAAATAGTTTAAAGCTTAAATTCGGCACTTTTGAAAACTCAAACTGCAATTTATAAAATTCTTCTCCTTTTTTTCCAGATATGCAGCTAAAATCAATCCCTACTGACATTTAGCCATCTAGAAACTCTTCAAATAGAAGTCCACAAACATGCCGTCGCGGAAGGGCGGTTGTTGTTGTTTCGGGGGTCGACCTCCGGACATCAAGTACGAAATCGAGACCGGCACAGCGATGAAAACCTTGGCCTTGGATATCCCGATGCCTACCGATGAAAATGAGTTAAACAAAATGTTCGCTGAATTAGTGGTAAGTTATCCATTTATTGTAGAATGCAAAGTTTGCTACAAAGTGGGTAACAATAAGCAACAAATTATTTATCAAATAGGAAATTGTCAACATTTATTGCATAATAGAAATAAACAATCTGCAACAGCTGGGCTTTTTTCCTTCTATGGTAGGGGCCAT
Source organism: Congeria kusceri (assembly GCA_027627225.1). Taxonomy (NCBI): domain Eukaryota; kingdom Metazoa; phylum Mollusca; class Bivalvia; order Myida; family Dreissenidae; genus Congeria; species Congeria kusceri. The sequence goes on from CM051028.1 coordinate 20,836,173, forward strand.
TATAAGTCGTCATCCCCTCAGGAAAACACTTTCCAATCATGCAGTATTCCCCTGAAACTATCTAATACCCCAGGATTTTTCATTCCCTTGCTTACGAAATTTTTCCCCAAAATGCCAAATATAACGCTATTTTTTCCCAAAATGAAGGCAAAGGGCCCCATCCCCAAGAGGTGAAAAAAGCCCTGAGCAGAAGAAAGTCTTATCATGAGTCGCAGTGGTGTAATGGATATGGTATCCACCATGTGATTGGGAGATCGAGAGTTGGATCCCTACTTGGTGAGCATTGAAACGATAATTCATATTAAGAACACTTATTTTGTTGAGGTCGCGGTGGCGTAGTGGATATGGTGTCCGCCTAGTGATTGGGAGGTTCCGGGTTCGATCCCCACTCAAGATCTCCCCCAAACACCAAGTACTGGTTCTACCCAGGAAACGGACTCGAGAGTGTCTCACTAAGCCATAGGCTTTCGATGCAATTGAGCTAACATAAATAGGTTTAAACTAAACTAAGAACACTTCGTACTTGTTTTACACAGGACTCTTACTTGAAAGTGTCAGGCTTTCAACACAATCAAGCTAACATTAATATACTAAACCTTGTCAAATTTATTTATGGTTAAGCATGAACCTTTTCAGTGTTTTTTTTAGGGCCAATTTGGGGCCGAAATTTGTCCCCATTCCCCTGCTTAAAAAGTATATATTTTTCCCCTATATTTACCTTGAATTAAGCCTCAGAATGTAAGCTTTATTTTGAAATAAAACTTGACCAAAATCAGACAAAAATTGACTAAGATAGAGGCATTTTGGTAAAACCAAGTTTGTGCATGATCTAAGTTATAAAAAAGTACAATATAACAATTTTATAATGCTTTTCTACAAAAACAATACCCCGTTTGCCGTAAAATTCCCCGTCAGAAGGGCCCCGCCACCTTTCCCCCAAAGGGGAAAAAAACACTGCTTTTTGTATCTGATACAGAAATGTTAAAGCAGATACAACAGTTTAACGCTGATGCCTAATAAATATTCTTGACATATTGCTGTTTATATGTATATGTCTTTGTCATGTGTTTCTGTAGGACGAGCTGGACCTAGACAAGCCCCACCGTGAGGCCCTGTTCAGTATGGACCCCCAGAAGAAGTGGCAACTCTACTGTAGCAAGAAACAGGTACTCCATGGTTCCATTCATCAGCTATAATGCATATATCACTATTTTCCTCTGGGGGGAGCGGCGGGCATATACGGGAATTTAGACTGAAAGCGATTCCTGACAGGCGGGAATTTGACACGCCAAATGATTCCGGGTCCCGGGAAATGTATTTTGCCTTTGGTCGGATTTTATATCCTGACAGGTAATATTGGCCCCCAGGCTATTTGATACACCAAGCATTTCCAACTGTGAGATTTAGACAGAAAAGCTTGACTCTATGGTGGGGAATTAGAACCCCAAAAAAATCAAAACTCTGAGAACGTAGAAAGACTGTGGCGAGAAAAGAAACTAAAAGCAAATGAATTTTTTTATGAGAGTATTTTTATCATTAGGAACCCTATTGAAGTTAGTCACCTGTCTGTTATATCATGTCGTCAAAAAAAATCACGAAACTCATAACTATGTACACTCAACTTACAATAAATTGGTATAAGCTGGATTTGACCTAACTGAAGATGGAGATCCAGGCCACTGTTTTTTGAAAATTAAAACTAATATAGCGCGCGTCTAATTCAGCGCTATTTATCTGCGACATTCTCATCATGTAATTCGTTGGAGGCAAATAGTTTTGTGCAAACTATTTAAAAAGCAAACAGAGTTATATGCATTCAAGTCAATCTACAATGGGTAAAAATAGGCGATGAACCGTATAAGTTGGAATCAATATTCAGTGCTTGTTATCACAAGCGCTATGTTCGGTAAATACCAATTTAAATAAAAATAAGTTAAATTAGTGAAATACATGCAAAACTCTCTTTAGAAGTACAATGCTTTTCGATAATTCTTATTCATACGTCAAAAACAAGCAGTTGTCAATCGAGTGGTTACGTTCTCTCTGCTATATGTATACTGACTCGATACACTGTTGTTTAACTTAAGCAATATGATGTTATATGCAGTTAAACCTTCGCAATATGATGTAATACGCAGTTAACTAGTCAACAGCGCAAACAGATACGCTATCATACCTATGTGAATAAACATAACATTCACTTGTAGTTGTGGACTAAATGGATTATTATTATTGTTTATTAGTGTTTTAAGTCGGATCTATTTCTTGTCATCTATTCATAGAAGGTAGCATCGATAACAGGAAGCCTCACTCCTCCGCGAGCGAAGCGCAGTAATTTATTGATTTACTGACTCGTAGCCTGCAAAGTAAAGAAGTAGTTCCCTCAAGACAGATTTCTGAATATGTCTAATAAAATCAGTGAAATTCCTGTGGGTCAGCCAACCGCTCCCCCCTGGGAAAGAATTTTATAGGTGCATAAATGAGGCACATTCCTTTTGGCTAGAAACTATCCTTGAATCAATTTCAGTGTTATTAACCTGTGAAATTAAATTATGGTAAGTTTAAAGTTGGACATGTAACAACAATTTACGCTGGTTAATAAAGATTATGTTTAATTGCATTTGTAAAAGTTGGTCATTGCCCATTGGAGGCATTTTGCTGATATTAATTTTGACCACAAAGTCTATGAATAAAAGAAAGTTCTAATACTTGGCAAAAGAATTAGGGATTCAATTGATGAGGTAATTTAAGAATGATTTGTTTATACACAAAAAGCATAATCTAAAGTGTCTGTTTTCAATCTTTGTTTGAAGTAATTGGTCTACAGGGCATAAAAGAGCCTTTGTAAAGAATTAAAGGCCATTATTAAGTTATAAATATCCTGGTAGGGACCATGTGCTTCTTCTCTGACCTAGCCACCTTTCCAAGCTGTGTTACAAACATACACTTAACAAAAGTTATTACGCACCAAATAAATCACCATGCAAAATTTCAATAGAATATTTTATATATTAAAGAAAGTTACATGTTCAGCACGTTTTGGTCCATGGTGCATTATAAGTTTTGCCTAGTGACTACTTAAATTAACCTATTAAGGCATTTGATGCTCATGGTTAACGGTTCTGCTACATTTTTGCCCTAAACACAGTTTCTGTTACATCTGTATATAAATTACAGTTATAAATCTTTGATTACACTTGATAAAATACATAAAACAAGTATGTACAAAATAAAAATCAACATCTTGTTAAAGCCGCAGTCCATAGAATATAATTCAATACATCATAAATTGGCAGTAGTTCCCATGAACATAAATGTTGTTTATTCGACTGAAAACTGTTTCTTATTTACAGAAGGCAATTTATGTCTATGTTCGAAAATGCTTGGTACGAACGGAATACACACTAATGTATACGCTGATTTACTCTGGAGGCATCACCAGCTATCGCATACAGAAACAATACGATTATAATTTTACCGATTTCAATGCGTTTTTTTGTATTTTAATCGGAAAGTTGTCCATTACAAACGATTTCTGCAAAGTTGTATTTTTATAACATATTTATGGGCTGCTGCTTTAAATAGCAATTATTGTTCACAGGTCTTTCATAACAAGATACAAATATCATAAAAATGTGGATCTAATTATGTTCAATATGAACCGACATGTTACAGAGTAAACCATGAGCCCGTCTCTGTGTTTCTTCTCCAAGGAGGATGGATCGTTATCCATTTGAAAAATAATAAACAACTGTAAATAATTTGTTTGATGATTTATATCTAGATAGGATGAACATTGTACTCAATGATAACCGGGGAATATAAACATATGATGTTAATTCTTGAACTGTTATCTAAACCCGCTGAGAGATTTATAACTAGCCACCAAAGTTTGGCAATAGGCAGATTCGGGGGGGGGGGGGGGGGGGATCAAGGGCATCTTTGATTGATTGATGCTTAATTTGATACATTACACTTTTATCTCTCTCCTGCATCTCTGTGGTAATTTATATCATGTTCAGTCCAAATATCAAAAAAAGAGGCCTGTTGTGGGAAGACCGGGCTTAATGCATGTGCCTTAAGTGTCGTACCAGATCAGCCTGTGCAGTACGCACAGGCTAATCCAGGACGGCACTTTCTGCCTACAGTGAATTTATGTTTAGAAGAGACATCCTTGAGACAGAAAATACCATAGAAGCGAAATATGTCGTCCTGGATTAGCCTGTGCGGACTGCACAGGCTGATCCGGTACAACACTTTATGCACATGCGTTAAGCCCGGTTTCCCGCTACATGCCTACAATATATATATATATAGATGTTTGAAATTATAACAAAAATGTATCAGACAATTGTATTTTATTTCAAATAAGCTGAGGTTAAAGGCTTTATATCAGAATGATTTTAAATAATATTCAAACATAGTATTTGGCTAGAGAATAAACACCAGTAAACTGCAACCACTTAGGACTGTAAATGAGTCATTAATACCGAAAAATGTGCTAATGCACAATGGTGTTTTAGCTGATTCTTGCAATAAATTCTTTTTATATTTATTTCCAATTATTTGCTTTCATTATATATAAGTGTGGGGCTACCCTGAGTGCTAGCAAAACATTATTTTTCTTTAGAACACTCTGTTGTTATAGGAAGAGATATAGCAGTGTGTTGGTTTACATGACACATACTGTTATTAGTGTTTCCTTAATTTACTTCTTGGCCTGACTCTTAATTGCGCCTTAGTTATTATTGTTTTATACTATGGTACCCGCAGACATATGATGCATTCAATTAATTTACTGTGTCTGTATATCAAACTTCAAGTTCTGGTTTATACAAGAGTGCAGTCACTTAAAGGTTTAAGCTTTCATTACTTTTGCATTTATATATACCAGGTTAAAACTGAGCTACATGTGTAAGATAGCCGAGTGATCTTATGTCAAACATATAAGTACTGGTTCTTCCCATGAAACAGTTTTCAAAGTGTCTCTATAAGCTACTGCAGTTTGGACCTGAGGCCCCCCCAAAAATAGTCCCGTTTCTGGTCTCCCGACCGACCCTTTACTTGTGCTGCCGACCCTACATATTTTTGGTCCAAAAATAATAAAGACTGAAAAAGACTGGTACCGTTTACAACACAAACCATTCTCCCATCATAAAAAAAATAAAACAAATTTTAAAAAATCCCTACCTACCGATCCTTATTTTTTGGGGCAGGAGACCAGAAACGGAACTTTGTTTTTTGGCCTGAGTAAGAACTATTAAAGCAGATTCAAGTTATTTTAGAGGGTGGTGTTGGGGATTGAAGCCCAGGTAGTAGGTTTAGGGAAAAGATCAGAATAATTATTGCCAACTTTGTGTACGGGAGATCATAAAATGCACGTTTTAAATAACTATCTCAACTTTGAATAATATGTCTCGGCCAGAACTTTGTCACTAAAGGGGAGAGGTTGTGAAGCGACCCAGTTAGCTCAGTCTGGAGAGCACTCACCCTGTAAGTGAGAGGTCCGGGTTGGAGATCTGGACAGGATGCACAATTTTCTCACCATGTAACAAGTAGTTCATGAAATTTTAGAAAGTTTTGTTCGAGGATGTTGCATTTATTGACCCCTTCAATATACATAGAAAAAACCCCTGAAATAATGCATATTAAATATCTTTAAAAGTAAGTTGAATTTTGCAGTTTGAGTTATTGAGTTTGCAACACTGTTTAAATCATCTCTGATAGCCAAGAGTTAGTCTTGATGTATATAATCTTCCTATCTACCTTAATGAAATGTAATATCTCCAAGTGGATCAGGTTTGCTTATAATGGAGATAATTACATTACAAATTGGAAAACCGCGCTGTGCTTGGTCAAGGGGGCATAGTTGACCTGAAATGGGGATTCAGGTGTCAATCATTCTATACAGGCCTTTGCCAAGTGTTTTGGTGTTTGTAATGTAACATTAATGTTCTGATACATTTAATTGTATGGTTTAGAAGGAGGGGTGGAGAATTCTCGAAGTGGTAGTAAAATAAGCTTATTAAGTACTGAATCGGCACAATTCAAAACTAACAACAGTAGCTGGAGATGTAACTGTTTGCTTATTCAAAGTATATGGTCATTCTAATGGTCGTTTTGCATTTTAAAAATATTGAAGTATTTGAAGACCTACAGTGTGAAATGCACAGTTCAGTCATCCTCAAGAAGCACTAAAATTATTAACAAGTATGTGTTTAAGTATTTGTATTCAATATCTGTGCTTCTGTCTACAAAATTAACACACACCAGTGTTTTTTTTGGGGCCAATTTTGGGCCGAATTTCGGCCCCCTTCCCCTGCTTAGAAAGTATATTTTCCCCCTCAAAATGTAAGCTTTATTTCAAAAAATAATTGACCAACGTCGGGCAAAAAATAACAAAAGATGGATAATTTTTGTAATCAATCCCAGCAAATTTTCTTCAAACCAAGTACATGGATAATCTAGGTTATCATTTGTAGCATAACAAGTAATTAATGTTTTATATCAAATTACAATAAAAAGCATATAATAATGTTTTTCTAAAACTAATAATCCCCTTTTGCCTTATAATTCCCCAGTTTAAGGCCCTGCCACCTTTCCCCCCAATGGTGAAAAAAACAACACTGCACACAATCAACCATAATATTGTACTAAAAACACAACAAATTATATGAGGCAGAGATATTTTAAGAACACGAAATCCCACAGTGTAAGAAGAGCCTTAAAATATCTGGAGCTCTCAACTTTGTCCTGTTGCCATGACAACCATAAAATTCCCCAGTTTTCTTCCCAAATGACTCAGTAATCAGTCTTAGGGATAAATATTAACAGTGTCATTTACAGCTCCTTACAGAACAGAAACGAGTTGTTAGAAATTCCCTTGTCAACTTTTCTTCTCTTTTTAATAGAAGTGTTTCCTCGAGTGTTCCATGTGACAATAAAATGAGACCCACATTATTTTGAAAGTACCTTTAAAGGGACTTGTGCACAGATTTTCATATTTTTTGAAAAAATGATCTTTAAGATCTTTATTGCATATATAAAGCATCTGAACTAACGAAAACAGAAATATTATGAAAAAAGAAGACTTTTTTTTTTAATTTGCCTTGGCCGAGACTCAAAACTGCGACCGTCTGGATCAAAACAGACTGGCGCCTTAACCACTCAGCCATCCGAACACACACAAACATAGCAGTGAATTTTAACGCGATGTAAGTTTTCCAGAATGCCGGGGCGTAGTGTTACAAACGCTTTATAATTTATTTATTTTTTAAATAATGATTATTTTTCTTTAACAACACAATATTTCCAATATATTTCTTGCTCAGGAGTGTTATTTCTCTTTTATATATGTAATGTATCTTTCATTTGAAACACACTATTATGTGAAGTTGGAATAAGACGTCAACATAGAATAAACTGTTTTATTACAGCAATGTTTTATATGCAGTTTACCATTGGTAATTTAAGAATTTTGCTGAGTAATAAGTGCAATAGACACCTAGATATATAACTGCATCAGTAAAATTGATTTTACCACCAAACTGTATACTTGTATGCTTTTACAAAGTTTTCACACAAAAATTGAACTGTGTCCATGCGTGCATGAACACAGTGTTTATAAATACAGTGAAAATGATCAAAGACACAGTCAGTTTTAATGAAAAAGTCATGGAAAAATGCTATTCATATCAAACGTATTGACATAATATAACAAGCACACACAAATAACATGAAATACTCAGTTTTATGTGAAAAAAGAACAAAACTCATGTCCATTCTATGTTTGATGTCTTATTCTAACTTCACATAATACAGTGTTTGGAGATCTACTACAAAAAAATAAAAAATCGTCAATTTTCCAATCTGTGAACAGGTCCCTTTTAATCGAATTCATTTCTTTCTAAAAGTTATATTTTAATGCAAACACTTGAAGTTTGTTGATTGATAATCTTTTTACTAGCAAGCGCTGGACATTTCATTGGTGGCTTGCTTTTTAATTATCATATAGATTTAGCATTACTAATGAAGTAGGGACAACAACACATAGGCCCTTGTCGTTATATCAGTTGACAAGATTTTAACAACAAATTGTTAACACTTTACTATTTTTTTCCCAGCAGATGTCTTTGAATTTTCATGTACAACATGAGTACATGCAATATGGTTCATGTTTAACCCAAAACTTGTTGCATTATAGATACATTGAATTGATATAAAAAAAAATCATATAAAAATTATGAAAATCTTTTCCAGGGGGTCAACGACACCAACAGTACAGACTTCTACATAGAGAGGATAAATGCCATGGCGAGTGTAAGGAAGGATATACGAATTGAATAAGGGATTTATTACTGTCAGATAAATGGGAGATATTGAATCTCCTTTTCCTTCTTTATTAAAAAAACACACAATTAAGTGGGAAATATTTCTTGTTGGTGATGATGATCCTGATGATGATGATGATGATACTACTAATAATAATAATAACAATAATAATAATAATAATATGATGATGATGATGATGTTTAAAAAGATGATATAATGTGATGATGATGACGATGACAATGGCCATGATGGTGATAATAATAATATAATGATTTCATAATACCAATCATTATAATCCATTAATATTCATCATCATAATCATCATCATCAGTATCATCATTTTGATCAATCAGTAACACATATCTACACATTGTTAGATATTAACGAAGTAACAAAATAAGCATATAACTGATTATAAAAATGCGATTGAACAAATAATTACTGTAGTTGTTGTTGTTGTTGTTGCAGATTATCAGCTATGATGAGGAAGAGCTGGAACAAAGGGAGAAAACTGTGGAAAATCTCAAAACAGCTCTTAGAACTCAGCCAGTGAGGTAGTTAGTTCCCTTTGTTCTCAATTACCATGTCAGCTGACTGCTTATAAATGTACCTTAAACGTAAATGAGGATTCACACTAGCTAGCTGAAGTGGATTTATGTTTAGAAGAGACTTCCTTGAAACAGAAAATACCATAAAAGCGGAAAGTGTCATCCCTGATTAGCCTGTGCGGACTGCACACGATGATTCGGGAGGACACTATGCACGTGCATTAAGCCCGGTTTTCCCAAGACACGCCTCATATCTTAATGGGTGTAAAATTAATGCTGGTTTTGTGTGGTCTCATGGGTTTCTGGTACAGTACTGTAGTGATTGAAGATTTTGCCTTTTAGCACTCGCTCAGTCATAAAATATTTTACTTAAAAACTGAATAGTATTTTTCTTCATTTCATCAGTGTATGAATTGTCGGGAAAATCATGCCTAATGTGCACAAACGCCGACAGCAATAATGCATAAATTAGGCATAATTTTCTCGACAGTTCAGACACCGATGAAATGAAGAAAAATATTGTTCAATTCTTGTAATTACAACCAAAAGTGGATATAAACCTTACGTTGCCAGCGTAGGAATCCACGTTTTAGTTTGGGTTTCATTTTCGTCGAACGGCATTTCTATTATCTCGTCAGACATTTCAAATAGCTGTGGATCATCTTGGAGTTGACTTTCTGGTGAAAACAATTCTAATTTTCCAAGATGCGTTAACAGTTTCATCGTCTGCAACACTGGCAACCGAACAATCATTCAATTTGTTTACAAACGATGGTGTATACATCGTAAACGTTCGCGCAAGACAATGACGTCATTTGGCAAATAGCAAATGAAAGTAAATATCATAAAGGGTCGTGCAAAACAACGACGTCATTTCGCAAACCGAAAAAGCAGTATGGCCGTGAATAATAAAGAGATAATTTGCATATGCAGCCAGTTCATCGGGATATGAATGACAGGTCACGTGGGCGGATTATCCAATCAGAATGCAGGGTTTATGTGAAAATGCAAAAAGTTGAAATTATTGTTGACTGAATTAACGAAATATTCATAAGGTGTATTGCTCCAAGAAATGATGTTTAAACTTTCATTTGTTTTGATAATCTTGAACCGTGTTCCACCTTTTCACTGTCAGACTTATGTTTACAGTAAACTTCCATTTATTTTGCTAATCTTGAGGGGGTCCGATTTTTGTGGTTTGGTTCCTGGAGCTGGAAGGACTGCAATGTCTGTATTAGTATATATTCTCGAACTCTGTTTAGCTGTTTTGATGGCTCGATATTTTATTGCTGGTCCCTGCAACTTTGAGCCATCGGGTGTCGACCGTATCCCATGTTTTCAATTCTATTCGCCAGTTTTGTGGTTCGATTCCTGGATCTGGAGGGTCTGCAATGCCTGGAGAAGTTCCTGACACTGATGGACTACAGCGTGGCAGAGAGTAGCGTCCACACCTCCATCATCGGCTGCTTCAAGGCGCTCATGAACAGCTCGGTAAGGCCAAAAAAAATTTTTCTGTGTTTCAGACAACCCAACCCTACCTAGGATCCACTGGTTTCTTTATGACTAAATTAAAATGAGCTGTATCTTTTGCACTTTTATTTTAAGTCATTTTTTGTGGTTCAGCAGTTTTCTTTGTTTATTCCCTAATGACAAGTCCTGTACAAATCTATAAAATTGGTTACTGGCATTTTTTTTGGACAAAATTTAAAATAAAATTGGGGTCAAAATTTTGCATGTAGCATTTTAGGTTTAGACTTCCTAGTAAGATTATGGAAACATTTAATTAGAATATACTTGATGACATGTAAGCACGTCACATTTTATTCCTCAATGCATACAGACACTATTTTTGTATGCAAAAATTGGGTTATATACCATTTATATTAATCGGGTATACATATATTTTGACAATGTATTTTGCAAGGCAGATCATTCGTTAAAACAAATTATTGTAGGTGTTAAGGGGCACAACTATAAGTCGCGGTGGCGTAGTGGATATGGTGTCCGTCTAGCAATCTGGAAGTCCCGGGATTGATCCCCACTCTGGGAGTGTTCTCAAGATTTCCCTAAAAGACACATAGTACTGGTTCTACCCAGGAAACGGACTCGAGAGTGTCTCAGTAAGCCTTAGACTTTTGATGCAATCGAGCTAAAATAAATGTGGCGCGTCGTGAGAGAACCGATCTTAATGCATGTGCGTAAAGTGTCGTCCGGGATTAGCCTGTGCAGTCCGCACAGGCTAATCCAGGACGTCACTATCGGCTTTTATGGTATTTTCTGTTTCAAGGAAGTCTCTTCTAAACATAAATCCACTGTAGGCGGAAAGTGCCATCCTGGATTAGCCTGTGCGGACTGCACAGGCTGATCCGGGACGACACTTTACGCACATGCATTAAGTCCGGTTTTCCCACGACGCGGCTCAAATAGGTTTAAACTAAGGGGCACAACTGAAACTAAGCCATTACGCTTGGCAGTGAAATAAACTTACAAACAGTAGGGATGTTGAAAACGCAACAACAACAAAAACATGGTTTATCCATTTTATTTTTGCTCATTACAGCAAGGACGAAGTCATGTGCTGGCACATCCAAACAGCGTCAACATCATAGCGCAGAGTCTGCACGTGGAGAATATCAAGACAAAGATTGCCGTGCTCGAGATTCTAGGTGCCATGTGCGTCGTGCCGGGTGGACACCGTAAAGTGCTCGAGGCCATGCTGCACTATCAGAAGTATGCCAGTGAACGTACACGGTTTCAGGTAGGTTACTGGACTATTTTTAACAAAGAAGAAAGGCCATTGAAGTTGATTGGCTTCCAAATCATAGTTATGTGTATATGGAAATATTGTATGTAACCACTGCCAGTGAACGTACACGGTTTCAGGTAGGTTACTGGAGTATTTTTAACAAAGAAAAAAGGCCATTGAAGTTGATTGGCTTCCAAATCATAGTTATGTGTATATGGAAATATTGTATGTAACCACTGCAAAACTTAAAATGAAAACAATGTGTTCATAACCTTTAAAACTTACTATTCTTGAACATCAGTGCGAAAAAAACAGCTTCAAGTTTAGTTTAATAACTAAATACATATAAAAATGTGTATCATGAATTTTTTTATACATGGAGTTTTGCACAATTTAATGAACTGGGTACATTTATTTGGTGTCAAAATTAAAAAATTTATTTAATAATGGATTGTATATTAAATGGAAAAAACAAATTCGTACAAATGGGAAAGAAATTTGTTCAATTGGAAAAGATATTGTGAACAGTTTTCAATTAATTATGAATTTAAACTGATTTCCTCTTGCAGCGTCTTGTCAATGACCTGGATCGCAGCACTGGAGTATACCGTGAGGAAGTTAATCTGAAAACCGCCGTCATGTCTTTCATCAACGCTGTGATCCGGTGCGGACCCGGCAAGGTTGGTAAAACTACTTTTGCTGCAGTCATTCATGTACAATAATAGTTCTACATCACCACTATAAACAAGTTATTTATGACTAGTAAGAAATACATTTACAGCTTTGGCCCTTTACCAGTAATGTGTTGTTGTTTTTAACTGAACAATTCTTGTGCAAATAATGTTTTAACTGTTTGTTCTTGACTGCATACACATATTTTGTTCTGGTCTATTTTTCCATGATATGGAATTGTGAAACATTTTGAACACTTATTTACGTTTGATTGAAATACATTTGAGGCACGTCATGGGAAAACCGGACTTAACGCATGTGCGTAAAGTGTCGTCCCGGATTAGCCTGTGCAGTCCGCACAGGCTAATCCAGGATGGCACTTTCCGCCTACAGTGGATTTATGTTTAGAGGAGACTTCCTTGAAACAGAAAATACCATACAAGCGGAAAGTGCCGTCCTGGATCAGCCTGTGTTTTCCGACGACGCGCCACATTTGTTGTTTGCTAATCTTTAGTAATTATTTTAAATATGAGGCATGTTGTGGGTAAACGGGGCTTATCCAGGACGCTACTTTCCGCTTTTATGGTATTTTATGTTTTAAAGAAATCTCTTCTAAACCTAAGTCCACTGTAGGCGAAAGTGCACAGGCTGATCTGGGACGACACTTTACGCACATGCATTTAGCACGATATTCCCATGACACGCCTCATATATTTTAAATGATATTGCTGAATTGTTGATCGACCAGAAGTTTTTTTGTTAAATGGTAACCAGGGCTGGTGTTTATAAAGAGTCTTAGACAAAAATAAAGAAAAATCTTTAAATTCTCAAATTTAATTATTGGATTTTCTGACAAAGTAATGCATTTCTGGAAGATTTTGACACATAATTTGCAATATTATTCAAAGTGTATTAATATCCAGCATTAGTCATACAAATGTTCCAAAGCATAATGTTTTAAACACAAATTCTAATTTTGACTTATGTTCAACTTAAGTTAAGAATGGCTTAAGAATCTTTATAAATAAAACTAACAATAATCATTGTAAGGTATGGAGCAGGATGACCTCGACCTGCACAAACCTATGGACGAGGTGAATAAAATCTATATCAGCAGCAACAACAACAACAACAAAAGTACTCTTTTGTTACAGGATTATTTAGAATTTCGGCTGCATATACGCTACGAGTTCTTGATGTTAGGAATTCAGCCAGTCATTGAAAAACTGAAACGCCATGACAATGCTACACTGACTAGGTATGTACTCTGTTGTCATTGACAGAAACGTGTAACCTTTCGAAAAGTTTTTTTAAAGGCCTTAACATCATAATTTCTGTTTGGTTGAGTAAGTGTGTTTACAGCTAGTGGTTCATGCTCTAACTTATAAATAAAATCAATATGGCATATATTTTTAGGATTTGTTTGGTACCACGCATTTCCAAAATTATCAGCTTTATTGATCATTTTACCACGCATTTCCAAAATTATCAGCTTTATTGATCATTTTGTTCTCAATTCACATACCTTTTGCCACTGTGTATATGGTATTTATATTGTTTCCAATTACAGACATTTAGAATACTTCGAGATGACAAGAAATGAGGATGAAAAAGTGCTGGCCAAAAAGTTTGAAGGTGTAAGTAAAACATGCCTGATATTGGATTTTCTTTCAGATCTGATCACCACTTTTTGTTGAATACATTACAAGATGACTGATTAATATTAGTAAGATATCATTTGTCTTATGTTGCTCAGAAAGTATATTCTACAACTGTTACAGCGGGTACTAAAAAACTGTGTAATATCTTTTTCACACATATTTGCTTATCTCTAGGTACTTGTTCTACCCAGTTTTAAAAGAACATTAATCTTGATTTAACAATGTTCATAATTTTAATTTATTGCTTGAGCTTGCGTGCCAAACTATGTCAGCAAACTTGATATTTTGTCAAAAATGATATGAAATATCTGTTGGAAACCCTCTTAAATTAATACATTTTAAACTGCTTCACACAATTTTAATTACCATAGTTTTGTTACTTTATGGTGTATAAGTACATATAGACACACAATTTAGACCTAGTTGAGCACTTATAAATTATAGTATAAATGAATGAATGAAGTCACCAAATATTGCCATTACCATGACATTGTATATTAATTTCTTATTGAAATCACTGTTTCCATGGTGTTGCGTATGTTCCAGGCTCACATAGAAACCAAAAGTGCAAGCAGCATGTTCGAGCTTCTACGTAAGAAGTTGTTCATGACACCGGCATACACCAACCTGCTGTCCTTGCTTCAACATCTACTGCTCATTCCATGTACGTAAAATGTGCCCTTTCAGTTTCACATGTATTTGTGTACCTTACATGGTTTAACACATAGGTATGAGCACTCCTCATTCGATTAAAATGATTTGAGGCATGTCGTGGGAAAACCGGGCTAAATGCATGTGCTGTTTTCCATGGCTGGCATTTCTTAAACCACAACTAGAACATAAGGTTGCAGTGGTGTAATAGATATGGTGTCTGCCTTGCCATTTTATGGTCATGAGTTCGATCCCTACTTGGGGAGTGTCCGAATCATCTTTCTTAAAAGACACAAAGTACTGGTTCTACCCGGGAAACAGACTCACGAGTGTCTTAATAAACCTCATGCTTTCAGCATAGTCAAGCTAAAATAAATAGGTTGTTAACTAACATAAACATCCCACATTCAGTATATGAGACTCCTTTCAGATGCGAATACGGGTTTCACGGCGGGCATGTGGCTGCTGATCGACAAGATTATACAGCAGGTCGTGCTGCAGAAGAACAACCAGGACTATGACTATGAGGCGCTGGAAATCAACGTCAAGAAAACCATCCTTATGTAGGTGAATTGCACTATTACGGCACCCGAAGTATAATACTTAATCCTATTACTACAGCCAAATTGATCGGATAACAACCCATCGTATAAACTTAATCTTAATCTGATCGCTATTTATTCGATTGTTCATTTTAGAACACTATATATGTCCAAGTGATGTCATACCAAATGATACCATTTGTAGTAAACAAAAAAATCTGGGAAAACAAAGTAATTGTATTCATTTTTGACATATTTTCATGCCGTTTTCATGATTTATGAGTTTAGCGTAATAGGATAAATAGAATATTAGGTGAGTTTTTGATAAAGATGAAGTTTATCATGCTCGCACTCATCTGTTTCTAAGCCTCGCATGATAAACTTCATCTTTATCCAACACTCAACTAATATTCTCTATATTACCCACCAACTCAATTACACATTTACATCCATTTATTCTGCAGATACTGGTGACCCTGAGCACTCACATACCCCAAGCAGGAATGGCAAAATCTTGTATTGCCCTACTTGTCAATTTTTCACAAATGATGTTGGTTGCTCATCTGAATAGTAATTATATAGCGAATTTTGGCAATATTTCACTTGTCCATACATGCTCTAAGTCAGGCTTGGCAATAATATTACAGAAAGTTGATTTTGTCATCCTCGCCATATTGTGAGAAATCTATTATCGCACTCATATAATGTAAAAGTCCTTCACAAGTCCTGCTAGATCAATAATAACACAATACTTCATATATCCAATGTTCACCTTAAGGTTAGAGAATGCATAGATCAAACACCCTATGTTTGTGATTCCCATTATTGATAGGATTTAAAAGAACAAAAATAATTTTTTTACGTAGTGTACCCATAACTTCGAGAAATTCATCAAAAAAAACAGCAACAACTATTTGTTATTTACCTATAAATTTGAATAGTCTCTAAAAAAAATACAATCGTATGTATAAACTCACACAAGCTATATTGAGATTGGTGGACAGTGGGCATTCAGCTTTATCCTGACAATTTCAGGCTCACAAATGAAACCGACATCAAGTCATATCAACAAAAACTCCGCGACGTTGAAAAAGCCAACGACGACATCCAATCGAAACTTACGAAGAAAGAACGCGAGGCAGAGGCTCGAAACCAAGAGAAAGAAGAACTCCTGGACACTGTAAACAAGATGAAGAGTAAACTTGAGCGGGAAACGGCGGTTCACGCTGAAACTAAACAGCAATTATCCGAGTTTGGGAGATATGTCGAAGATCTCAAAATGCAGGTTTGTTTGAATTAATAAATTCGTACTTTGGATCCAATATAAGTACAAAATTTAGGAATATTTAGGGTCTTTTATCGAATTGTTTATTAACATAACTGATTTGTATCATGTAATCTAATTATAAAATCACCAACAGTGAATTATTCATGTATGTTTTGCGTGTGTATGAAAAATGTTAATTTAGAAAATCATTCTTAGTGCAGTAAATGTAATACAACTGATGAAATTGATAAAAGCAGTATGTATATTCTAAGTCCCAACCCTGAGCTTCAGTAGTCATGTTTGTAAAAACCGAGAATGGCCCATAAAGCCTGAATGTGTATTTCTGCAGGGGTGATGTTTGTAACTCTCGAATAAAAACTCAGCAGGAAATGTTAAAATCAGTTAATGTAGTATTTAGCATCTGTACTAATGTGCGTAATAACCAGGGCCCATATCCACAAAGGTCCTTATTAAAAATGTATGTGCATTTCGAGGGTTGCGTGTGAAACTGTTGTATCTGCTCAACATTTCTATAGCTGATACAATAGTTTCATGCTCAATCCTCGATTTTTTAAAATGGTAAAAAGTCAGTGGCTGTTTTGTTTTGTATTAAATGATTTTTATCTGTCAAAGAATCATTAGATGTTTCTTCCATTGCCATATTTCAATTACAAAATAGTGATTTTCACAAGGAAACTTTTATTTTTATTCTTCACTTAAATATGATGCCCTTTCTTAGCCTGAATGCTTATTTCCACTGTGTTCCTATTTGCAGCTGGAGGCCGAGAGGGGAGAGCGTCTGAAGCTGCAGCACCTCGTGAACACTGGAAGTCTCCCTGACGACGCCAAGATGGGT
This sequence comes from Congeria kusceri, assembly GCA_027627225.1. NCBI lineage: Eukaryota > Metazoa > Mollusca > Bivalvia > Myida > Dreissenidae > Congeria > Congeria kusceri. Next base: position 20,853,447 of record CM051028.1, read on the forward strand.
CTGTCCACCATGACAGTCATATCCGGGAGCAGCCCCGCTGTGATACCCCCGCCCCCTCCCCTGGGGAACATCCCCCCACCCCCTCCACTGCCTGGCATGTTTCCACCTCCACCACCTGCACCAGGTAGGTCACCATGGTAACCAGTGTTTTTGTATAGGATTACTAGCAGGGATTTCAATAGATGCAGAAACCTGCACTTTGATACAAGCAATTTGCAATTTACAAGTTTTTGACTTGAGCAAATAATTCTCCAGGCATACATTTCACACAATAGCCAAGTTCAAAAGCACTAGAAAATAAAATTGTGGCGCTTCATGGGAAAACCGGACTTAATGCATGTGCGTAAAGTGTCATCCCGGATTAGCCTGTGCAGTCCACACAGGCTAATCCAGGACGGCACTTTTTTCCGCCTACAGTGGATTTATGTTTAGAAGAGACTTTTTTGAAACAGAAAATACCTTTAAAGCAGAAAGTGTCATCCCGGATTAGCCTGTGCTGACTGCAAAGGCGTATCCGGGACAACGCTTTACGCACATGCATTAACATCAATCACCATTTGCAGAACTATTTAAAACATGCAAAATACAATTCCCGTGATTTCATTATTGTGACCAACACTATTTTCATTTTCACCCTCAAAATTTTACCTCTTGTGTTATTTTTCCAAATCTACTGAAATCCTTTATTGTAATCATTTTGATCTATATATTCTCATTTGTACACGAGTTAGGTAAAGAATGAAGCCGCATTAGGAATGTTATGCTATTTTATTGTAGCAAACATTAAAACAGGTTGATATTTTTGTTTGTATTTTAAAGCTAATAATATTAAATCATGAATCATGAAACTGATGACCTTTAATATTGAATAAGCAACATAGATAATATACATATTTCCATATTAAAACATCCACCCCAGTTCACCCTTCCCCTGCACCCATATTAAAGTTGAATATATCCATAACATTAAAGTAGTAGACTTATTGCCGACCTTCCTTTGTGTAGGAAATTAACAGTCGACCATTGACAACACTTTCATTGCATGTCATAGATGCGACAGATGGAGCCTTTGGTAAGCTGTAATCTGCAAATGTTATCATGTTAAACATTTGAGGCATGTCATGGGAAACCCGGGCTTATTGCATGTGCGTGAAGTGTCTTGCCGGATCAGCCTGTGCAGTTCGCACAGGCTGATCCGGCAAGACACTTTCTGCCTTTATGGTATTTTCTGTTTCAAGGAGGTCTCTTCTACACATAAATACACTGTAGGCGGAAAGTGCCATCCTGGATTAGCCTGTGCTCAGTACCTTTAAAATGCATGTGCGTAAAGTGTCATCCCAGATTAGCCTGTGCAGTCCACACAGGCTAATCCAGGATGGCACTTTCCGCTTTTATGGTATTTTCTGTTTCAAGGAAGTTTCTTCTAAACATGTATCCACTGTAGGCGGAAAGTGTAGTCCTGGATTAGCCTGTGCAGACTGCACAGGCTGATCCGGGATGACACTTTAAGCACATGCATTAAGACTGGTTTTCCCACAACGTGCCTCATTTGTACATATGTGCAGGATTTAGCCACATGAATTAATTAACAAATTCATGTTAACATTCGTTCTGATTTTCTCTGTTTTGGATACACCAGGAGGACCTAATAACTTTATTGTCTTGCTTATTGAAAATATATTTGAACATTTCACTGATATGGGTCATTATTTGCCTTGACCCTTGAAAATGTATGGGGCGTGTCATGGGAAAACCGGGCTTAATGCATGTGCGTAAAGTGTCGTCCCAGATCAGCCTGTGCGACCTCAGCCTGTGCGGTCGCACAGGCTAATCCAAGATGGCACTTTCCGTCTACAGTGGATTTATGTTTAGAAGAGACTTTCTTGAAACAGAAAATACCATTAAAGTGGATAGTGTCGTCCCGGATTAGCCTGTGCTCATGCATTGAGCCCAGTTTTCCCTCGTATATTTTCACCATTATTGAAACATGGTACAATCAAGCTGCGAGTTCAGTGTAGTACTTCATTTGTGTAATCATTACTAAATTGTGTACACACATTTACAAAGGCATAATTTCTACAGAGACAGATAACCAAGTTATTAAATATTATACAAAATAATTAACATTTCTTTAAAATATACATAGCATGCATTGAAGACATGACAAGACATGTATACTGCACGAAAAAGACATCTGTCTATAGACATACTTAAATAGGATATCGGACTGGTTATAAAATGTCATTGATTAAAATAAACATGTTCGGCAGCGGCAGCAGCGGCAACATCCATCCTTCTTCAGGAGACGATGGTGTAGCTTCCGGTTATAATGATGTTCTTGTCTGCACTTTTGTGAGTAGCTGTGCAGTCGGGTTCTCGAGTGGCAGGCTCTTGTGCATGCGTTGCATGTAAATAGCGTTGGCTGCCGAGGCTGCTGTTGTTTTCCTTCCTCCTGGTTCTCTTTGCAGCAAGGTTTTTCTTTCTGGCATAAACATGTTCAGTTATTTAGGTAAACAAAGGATATTGCAGACAAAAGCAGGACATTACACTGAACCTCAAAATCCAGACATAACACTATATCTTCATTAGTGTACATTATATAACATTAAATGAATGTTACTGTACTGGACATTGCACTAAATGAACATTAGTATACCAGACATTCAACTAAATGTACATGAGTTTATACAATATTCTTCTAACTGAATATTAATACAGTGTTTGTCCTCACTTCTTTGGGAATGGTTCCGGTACCGGTCAGATTAGGAAAATAAACATCGTTTTTAACCAAATTGGGAATTTTATCACTTTCAGCAAAAACTGCCAAAAAGAATTACTCTAAAACAACTTTTTCATTGATTCTTTCACATGTACTTGTTTTAGGAGGTAAAATGAAAGTTAAATATAGGTTCATACATATAGTGATTCTTTTTGGGATCGTTTTGGATTATTTTCCCAGATATTTGGGATTTTTTTAACTTCAAATCGGGAAAATATAGTGTAAATTGGATTGGGAAGGTACCTTTTAGGGTGCCAAGTTTATATAGAGGATAAATGCTGTAATATACTGATAATTACACTAACTGAACATAAGTACACAATTCATTGTTCTTTATGAACATATGTATATATAAAATTGCGCAAAATAGCATTAAGTAATTTAATGTCTAACTTAGTGCAGGTCTTTTAAAGGGACTATTTCATCAAAAAGGGCCTCAAGGGGGCAATTTCTTTAACAAATCTGAAATTTAGATATTAATACTGGCATAAAATAATGGTAAAAACATGGTGTATATAATGGGTAAAGAGTGTTCCCATTCGAAGATAACATTCAATTTATAGTATGGATTGTGTTTGTTCGGCCTTTTCCCTGTTTACATTTTGACGTCAGAATTTTCTATAACCATAGTTTACAAATGACTCCTTACCAAGCATGATAGCGCAGTTGGTCAAAGCGCTGTCTCCTGTCATTTCTTCGTATGGCTCCTAAGTTGTGAGTTCGATATCCGCTTGGGGTTTTAATTTTGTCAGGGTTTTTTGCTAATTTGTTTTATTGAATATCTTATTGTGTATTATATTATTTTTATTATGTAATTAATGTAAATGTCATAGTAAAGTGCATTTCTATCAAATAATATAATTTATAGGGCAACAGGAAGCCAATTTTTCGTTGACATAGTCCCTTTAGCAGAAATAACAGACAACAGCTATGTTCATACTATTGTACATCTTTTTCTTCTTAACAGTGCTATAGGTTATGCTGAACATGTAACATTATCAGTAATATTGGCCCACTAGTTTTCGGTATTTTATAATTTGCTGAGTACTTTGAAAAGTACATAAGTGTCGATCATTATTATTTTGTCTATTTACTGAAATACAGAATTATCTGGGTCCATAAACAGAAAGCTTCTTAGTGAATACTTAAGTAAATTAAATTTCTTAAAATCATAAAATGCCTTAAGTCTGTGGCTGCTTCATGTTAAGTTGTTTTGTCTGCAATGGATTCAATATGGTAAACAATCTAAATACGCTTCTTGTTTTACCACTTCAAAGATAAAATACTTTTTTCCACAGGAAAGATTTTATTTCAATTTTTCACTTTAGTCTGACTTAAATTCAGATTTTCCTTAAGAGCTTTGTCGATATGGCCCCTGGAGTTAGAATCAACAACATATGAGACGCGTCGTGGTAAAAACCGGTCTTAGTGCATGTGCATAAAGTGTCGTCCCGGATTAGCCTGTGCAGTCCGCACAGGCTAATCCAGGACGGCACTTCCCGCCTACAGTGGATTTATGTTTAGAAGAGACTTTCTTGAAACAGAAAATACCATTAAAGCGGAAAGTGTCGTCCCAGATTAGCATGTGTGGACTGCACAGGCTAATCCAGGACAACACTTTACGCACATGCATTAGGTCCAGTTTTCCCACGACGCGCCTCACATTATCTTATACTATGTCCGTTGCAGGCGCTCCTCCCCCACCCACCATGTTCGGGTTCCCGGGGAGTGCTCAGCGGAAAAACGTGCCAAAACCCAAACAACCCCTGAAATCCTTCAACTGGACCAAGCTGGACGATGTACGTACCACATGCTTGGGTGAAATATGAATGTATTGGGAAATAAATCACGGGAATTAAAGTTAAAAGTTACACACCTGGTTTAAATTAGCATACATGGACTAATAGAATCTATCTGTTATACTCGGTGTGATAGGACTTTTTGCTGCATTTATATTTGGGTGTTTCAAGCCAAAACAAGGGAGACTTTTGGTGGAATTTTTGTCTATTGTTGCCCTTGACAGTGGCTAATCTGAATAACTGATAATTATTGTGATTATTCTTATACAAATATGTTTTTGTTTTAGAACCGAATTAAGGGATCCATATGGACTGATATAGACGACACAAAGGTAAATTTCCCATAATATATTAAGAATTATAAAGAAATAGATCTATGAAGATGGCAGTTCAGTGTTTTTTTTAGGGCGTGCTAATTTGGTGCCGAAATTCGGCCCCATTCCCCTGCTGAAATAGTATATATTTTTCCCCTATTTTTACCATTAATTTCCCCTGAGAATGTAAGCTTTATTTTGACAAAAATGACCAAAATCGAACAAAAATTGGCAAAGATTTTGTAAATATTCCCAGCAATTTTTATGAAAGCAAGTTAATCTAAGTTATCATTTGTAGCAAAACAATTCATTAATGTTATATAACAAAAAAATATATAAACATTCAATAATGCTTTTCTTAAAAAAATCCCCTTTTGCCATAAAATTCCCCATCTGAAAGGCCCCACCACCTTTCCCCCAATGGTGAAAAAAAACACTGCAGTTTTTACCACAGTTAGTCATGGTGGTTGTTGTTTCTGTACCACTGGTAGGCATGTCAATGTTGAAACTTAGTAGTATAATATTGCCTAGCATAAAAAGTAAGCATTTAATTAAATATTTATGAATTTAATTAAATTTACATCAAAGCTGATTACAAAAACTCTGAATTTACGATGTTAGAATTTCACAGAATATGTGTGCATGATCAAACATTTGGACTCCAAACACTATATTCGGATGGAATTTCGGATGTCAGAGTCATTTTGAATGCTGTGAAACATTGATTTAATGAAGAGCAGTCTTTATCACATGCTATACCTTGTTTTCCATGTAATACAACCATTACAAATATAGAGAATATTAGGTTAGTGTCTAAGTGTACTTGAATTTATCCGACAAGTTAAAGAAAGGTTTACACGGCGAGGCTTGCCTCGCCGTGTAAGCCTTTCGGAGACGAGTCGGATAAATTCAAGTACACAAAGACACTAACCTAATATTCTATTTATCCTACCATATTTTTATTTATTTATTTTATGTTTAACAAACACACTATTAACGTTTAATTATTTGAAACAATACTCAAAAAACGCATTAAATTTACTGAATCTAACATTGCGTAGTAATATGGAATATATATGGAATATATTCATGATGTTTCCGCCACTCGAAATAGTCCGAAAAAATTCAATGCAAAACGCAGTGTAACAAGATAAAATATCGCCATATGCTTCGTTTCAAATATGTTCACCATGCCAAATGCTACACACTACAGTAGATAAAAGAAGGTTTTATTCAAATGCAAGTCCGTGTTTCGACCAAACTGTTCAATAACAAAAGACCACAATGGCTGGCAATTTTAACTTTGCAAAAGTGTATATGCAGGATTTATCTTCGTCGAGATGTTTATTATATACCATTTCTATTATCTTTCAAAATATACACACAACTCGTGTGACTCAATTATTCCAGAATGACACAGCAGAAAATTAAAAATGAAATACACCTTACTCACCCGATTTTTTCATTGATAAAAACGTCGTGTAGTCCAGTTTTACTGAGGTTCTAGCTTCCATAGTGAGTTGTTAATCCGCACATGGCATGATCGATAAAGGTGCAAACATAATCCTTCTATTCCTTTTAAAACAGTTGGTGTAAGCGAGTAATTCTTTGTGGATAGACTTTCTTTGATCAACCAACAAAGAAACGGTTTATTCATCAAAGAAATAACCCTTTATGTAAATTTCCTTTCGAAAGTAAACTAATCGAAGACTGCATCCAAATTACTAGATCTAACACCTTATGATGGCAACTCTGTTCTCCACCCACAACAATCCAGCTCGGAATACACTCGACTTATAGAAAATTGAAATGGAATTAATCTCACCGGTTACTATCGAGCCATATGTTCCATGGATACACTTTTTGATATAAATCTTATTATCATAATCCATCCAAAAAACACAGAAACACTAAAGATTGTAATCTGATTGCTCTTTTTAAATTCCAACACTGTGTAAACTTAAAACTCAACTGAATGATGTAAAACATTTGATATCGTCATTACGCGCGCACGCGAATTTTGGCGAGTTATTTTAAACCGAAACTACCTGTATTGTGTCGATAGCTAACTGTTATTGATTCTTTTTCCTCTACAAATGTGTTACTATTTAATTTATTGTAATGTAGTATTTATTGTAAGGTATATAATAAAATGTAATTACTGAATGTTTAGTGTCTTATTTCCACAAATAGATGAACTGTTAAATATCGCCCCATTTCGTAACCTTTAAAATTACTTGTTTATGACGTCACTCACATTCCTGGTAAAAGTAGTCCGTCAAAAGTATATTCATGAGGGTGTCAGATAAACCTTGCCTGTCGGATAAAGCAAAAGTTTATCTGACAGGTAGAGTTTCCTTCTATAAAATCATTTAGTGGTAGGATAAATTTTTATCTTACATTTGTGTAAGATAACATTTTGAGCGTTCATTGGCTACACATTTTTTGACTGACCAACCGCATGATATTATTTTGGTGAAATGACGTCGTCAACATGAAATGACGTCAATGCAGTAAACAAATTTTAGGATTTATCGACATGCTTTGGTAAAATTAGAAGCATTTTTTTCGTTTAAAAGCATGCGATAAAAAAAATCTGACACTCGTTATTGTGAGCGTTTTCATTGGCTACACATTTTTTGACTGACCAAGCGCATGACATTATTTTGGTGAAATGACGTCGTCAACATGAAATGACGTCAATGCAGTAAACAAATTTTAGGATTTATCGACATGCTTTGGTAAAATTAGAAGCATTTTTTTCGTTTAAAAGCATGCGATAAAAAAAATCTGACACTCGTTATTGTGAGCATTTTCATTGGCTACACATTTTTTGACTGACCAAGCGCATGACATTATTTTGGTGAAATGACGTCGTCAACATGAAATGACGTCAATGCAGTAAACAAATTTTAGGATTTATCGACATGCTTTGGTAAAATTAGAAGCATTTTTTTCGTTTAAAAGCATGCGATAAAAAAAATCTGACACTCGTCATTTCATATCATGTTTTATAAAACTCGTCCAGGAAATTCGTTAGTAAGATCACCAAAGGCTCGCTTACTAACAAAATTCCTGAACTCGTTTAATAAAATATGATATGAAATGGCAACTCGTGTCAGATCCTATATTTCTTGTTCTACAATTGAGGCGTGTCGTGGGAAAACTGGTCTTAATGCATGTGCATAAAGTGTCATCCCAGATTAGCCTGTGAAGTCCGCACAGGCTAGTCCTGGATGGCACTTTCTGCTTTTATGGTTATTTTCTGTTTCAATGAAGTCTCTTCTAAACATAATCTACTGTAGGAGAAAAGTGCTGTCCTGGATTAGCCTGTGCGGACTGCACAGGCTAATCGGGGACGACACTTTACACACTTTCATTAAGCCCAATTTTCCCACGACACGGCTAAATTAATCATTCTGCATGGCAGCTCTACCCGTTGCTAGATCTGGAGGACTTTGAGAGGACGTTCTCTGCCTACCAGAAGAAACAGGATGATACAGATGACGCTAAGTCTCCCGGGAAATCACTGCCCAAGAACAAGGAGCTCTCCGTGATTGACGGCAGACGGGCACAGAACTGCACCATCCTGCTGTCTAAACTGAAGGTAAAAAAGATAGGTGTTATTGTTAGTTGTAATCGCGTTTTTAGAGAAAAATCCAGGACCTAGATTTATAAAGTTTTCTAAGTTATTCTTTAATTTAGTTGGAAAAAAGTCAAAATCTGATAATGTTTTTGAATACTATGTATTGTAATATGTTCGTGACAAATGCTTACTATTAATACACTTGGAATTATATTACAACTTCGCTTTCATAATCTTAAAACTGCATTTCTTTGTTAGAAAATCCAATTTACGTGTTAAAATTTCAGAATTTAAAGATTATTCTTAATTTTTAACTAAGATTCTTGATAAATTATTTGGAACAACTCGTCTATAAAAAATAACAACAAAACACTATTTTACAAATCCTGGTTTGACAAAGGGGTTCTATTTCTAGAACATTTATTTGACTACAGAGTAAAGCAATTTTACTCCTTTTCAGACATACAACACCTATATAATATAGAACAAGGGGACTTTCTGAAATATAATAGTTTAATCTGTAGCATTCCGTCTGAATGGAAACAAACACTACAGCAAAATAATATAGACTATACAACCCCCGATATTATGTTAAATAAACTAAAAGATTCTATAAAAGTGTGTAAACTAATTTACAAATTACTGTTAAAAAGAGAAAAACCCATTGAATTCAAACAAATGAGCAAATGGAAAACAGTATTAGATTTGGAATCTCTAGACCCCAAGACTATTTTCAGCCAACCACTAAAGTTATCAATTGATACTAAAATTAGGTATTTCCAATACAAATATTTAATGCAGATCATCCCCAACAATATATACTTATACAAATGCAATTTAACACCCTCAAATCTATGTGACTTTTGCTCTATGTACCCAGAATCAAATTTACATTTGTTCTGGGAATGCCAATGGACCCAAATATTTTGGACTGATGTAAAGCAGTATATACAAGAAAAACTTAGAATTGAAGAAAACATAGAACTAACTTTTACCACTATGTCCTTTTGTAACTGCGTAACAGTAAACAAAAATGATTCATTCTGTATAAATTTTATAGTTATGTTAGCTAAGTACTATATTTTCAAAAGCAAACTTGAAAAACGTGTGCCTCAAATAGCCAGTTTTCAAAATGTCCTAAATCATCGCCTCAAAATTGAAGAAATTATAGAAAGTCAACTAATAAGAGCCAAATACATCAATTACGCTGGAGATGTTTTATGGAGGCATCTGACGAACGTGAAAGCCCCATCCAAACATCCTAACTAATTTTTTAACCAGCTTTTCATTTATTTATAACTTCTGGTCACTGTCCAGTCACTTTTGTGAAATAATTGTTTTTTTTCCAAATACACTTTTTTATTATTTTTTTTTTTTTCCACTGGTAGAGTTAAACAAACAAAACTTTTATTTTCAAACACCCTACTTATATTTGATAGATTTTTTTTTTTTTCCCCTTTTCTTCATATACACCTTTTCAATTGACCTCCCTGACAAAACATTAAAACATCTTTATTTTTTCTAGACATACTTATGTACAAGGTTTATAAATGGTGTTTTTGTATGTTCAAGTATAACAAATATGTCTATGAAAATTAATAAATTTGGAATAACAAAAAAAAAGATTCTTGATAAATACCAGTCTAAAGAATAAAGGTTGGGTGCACCAAGCTACTTTATGGTTCCCACCCTGCTGGGCTGGTCAACTGTGAAATGTCGAATATCTCTTATGGTTCCCACCCTGCTGGGCTGGTCAACTGTGAAATGTCGAATATCTCTTGATAATATCATAATCATAAATAGGTCATGTTTGAAATCCTTTGTTAGATACATTTCAATGGATTTCAAACCCTGGATTTAGTAATTGATTTGAAAAATTTAAACAATTGGTCCAGCATTTGGCCTTACTCCTTCTGCACAGAACCTTTGTAGGACCCCGACAGTATTTTCGCAGGGGAATGTTGTCCTAATTTGCCTATTTGTCAGTCTGTCCCATTAATCCATTTTTACAGAATGATTTGGTACATTGTAGATCAGTAATGAGGAACTCAGGACGGCAGTTCTCAGTATGGATGAACACGAAGACATTCCTAAGGACATGTTAGAACAGGTATGCGAAGAATATGAGGCTCTTCGTTGGAAAACCGGACTTAATGCATGTGCGTAAAGTGTTGTCCCGGATTAGCCTGTGCAGTCCGCACAGGCTAATTCTTGATGACACTTTGCCCCTACAGTGGATTTATGTTTAGAGGAGACTTCCTTGAAACAGAAAATTCCATCAAAGCGTAAAGTTTCGTCCAGGATAAGCCTGTGCGGACTGCACAGGCTAATCCGGGATGACACTTTACGCACATGCATTAAGCCCGGTTTTCCCTCGACACGCCTCATTTGTTTCCTATTTCACTATCAATGATATTAGATCATAGAAATGCGCTTTGATAAAACAAGTACATTATATGAAGAATGAATAATCTAATACATAATTTTACTTAATAAAACTAATCAGCAAAAAAATGTTTGCAAAAACTAGAACCCCAAGTGGGTATCAACCTGACGACTTAGGAGCCATACGAAGAAATGTTAGTAGACAGCGTTTTAACTAACTGCGCTGTTCTGGTTTGTAAGGAAACCTGTGTCAACTATGGTGATACAAAATACTCCATGATGTCCAAATGTCAACATGAAAAGGGCCAAACAAACACGACCCATGTTATAAATTAATTTTTACACCAGAATTGCGAAACTCATTTCCCATTATATGTACCTTACTTTTATTATATACTAGTTTTAATACTTTAATTTCAGATTTTTAAAGAAATGATCCCCTTGAGGCCCTTTTCGTTGACATAGTCCCTTTAGAGTAGATATATGTGAATGGAGAAACTGTTCGACTCATGTAAATGAAAATCTGTCGTATAGTCAAATAAACTGTAGAGAATATAAATGTGTTGTATGTTTGTATCCTGTTATAAGTTATGGAAACCTATATGTTGTCTTTTACACAAGTTCGCATAAAAATAGTAACTAATAATCTGATGAATCTGTGTTGTATGTTTGTATCCTGTTATAAAGTTATGGAAACCTATATGTTGTCTTTTACACAAGTTCGCATAAAAATAGTAACTAATAATCTGATGAATCTGTGCAGAGACTGATTGATAGCTAACTCTTAATTTGAAAACAATATCAGAGCATGAAACGTCATTGTCTCTAGTAATAATTGGATTTAAAAAAAGAACAAAAACCAACAAAGCATTGAGTTTGTTTTCAGTTACTAATGTCTATGACAGAGGAGTTACAACTTCTATTACCGGTATCATGTTCGTATTTCAGTTGTTGAAGTTGGTACCTATATCTGAGGAGTTACAATTTCCATTAATGTGTTTGTATTTCAGTTGTTGAAGTTTGTGCCTATGTCCTAGGATTTACAACTTCTGTCATCATGTTTGTATTTCAGTTGTTGAAGTTTGTGCCTATGTCCTAGGATTTACAACTTCTGTCATCATGTTTGTATTTCAGTTGTTGAAGTTTGTCCTTATGTCCGAGGATTTACAACTTCTGTCATCATGTTTGTATTTCAGTTGTTGAAGTTTGTACCTACCTCCGAGGAGTTGCAACTTCTGGGTGAGCTTGGAGGGGAGGTGGAGAACCTGGCAAGGGCAGACAAGTTCCTCTATGAAATGGGCATGTAGGTTACACATAGTTCTCTCCCCTTTGTTTTTTGCTTCTGTGTTCTCCATTCTGTAAATAGTGTTTGTTTGTACAGTTGTTTTGCCTTTTAATTTTCACAATAAGACATGAATGCAGAATAAAACAAGAGCAACAACAAAAACAACGATTAATGTTGTGGATTTGTTGTTATTGCCAACAAATATTTAAATTTGTTGTTCTTCACTTAATACAATATTATTACAGTCCTGCTTGACTATAATAGAGCTTAAATAATGTCTGCATAATGTTTATTTTGAAACTGTTGCTGTACCTTAGTGTGACATTTGCAGGGTAAGTCATTATGAACAGAGGGTGCGAGCTCTGTACTTTAAAAAGAAGTACCCCGACAGAATGTCTGATGTTAAACCCAGAATCGAAGGTACTGTATTGTATTTAGCCAAAATACCTTCCATCAGTTATCAAAATAATAAAAAATGTCTAGATCAAAAGTTGCAATGCTGAGCAACATTATTTCATTTGAGATATTTCGTGAAGTACCAATTGCAATGATGTATAGGTTGTTGTGTCCCCATAGTGGAAATCAGGGCCCATATTTGTCAATCCATTCATAGACTTAAACTTAAAAAACAAAGAATATTCTTCAAGCTGTTATATTCTAAGAATGCTGTTGATTTGAATCTTTCTTGGTATTTTACCAATACTAAATTTAGAATTCTTTATTTAGAATGAGTTGTTCATGACATATATGTCATTGGTTTCCAGCATATTTGTGAATGTACAAAGGTCTTTTCCTGAGTTGAACTCTATTCTATATTCTTGAGGCTAAAATTTAGTTGGTGAATATGCACCCTTGATCATGTGAACTTTCTGAAAGTCATCAAGTTAAGGTTCTACCGAAAGCAAGGGTCTCAATTAGTCATTGGCAAGAGTCTCTATAAGTCATTGGAAAGGGTCTCAATGAGTCATTGGCAAGGGTTTCGATAAGTCATTGGCAAGGGTCTCAATAAGTCATTGGCAAGGGTCTCGATAAGTCATTGGCAAGGGTCTCTATAAGCCATTGGCAAGGGTCTCGATAAGTCATTGGCAAGGGATTCGATAAGTCATTGGCAAGGGTCTCGATAAGTCATTGGCAAGGGTCTCGATAAGTCATTGGGAAGGGTCTCGATGAGTCATTGGCAAGGGTCTCAATAAGTCATTGGCAAGGGTCTCGATAAGTCATTGGCAAGGGTCTCTTTAAGTCATTGGCAAGGGTCTCGATAAGTAATTGGCAAGGGTCTAGATAAATCATTGGCAAGGGTCTTGATAAGTCATTCGCAAGGGTCTCAATAAGTCATTGGCTTATATGACAAAATCAAACTTATCTAAAGTAGGTTCATGTAGGAATATAATACATACTCAAGTACTTTAGCAAACTTGTTTTTATTTATGGACATGACCTTTACCCATCTTTTATGCAATTTGTTTGAAGAAATATGTTTGCTGCCAAGTTACAAATAAATGAATTTATAACTTTTCTTTTCCAAACAGCTGTGCTAGAAGGCTCCAAACAACTCATAAATAGCCGTCGACTTAAGAAACTTCTAGAAATCGTACTTGCCATGGGAAACTACATGAATAAGGGCCAGCGCGGGAATGCAAGGGGCTTCACCATTGCCTCCCTCACCAACATGGTGGACACGAAATCAAGCATCAACAAACAAGTCACCTTATTACACTATTTGGTGGATACCGTAGAAAAACGAGTAAGTTTTACTTTTGCAATGTGTAATGTTTGAAAGGAGTTATTATTTACCCATGTAAGGTTTCCATCTAAGTGTTTTGAAGTTTTTAACCAATAGTGTATAAATGTATTATTCAATATCAATGCAGTTTTACTGATTTGTTTTATAGTTTGTTTGTTTTACGTAATCCATTTTCAGCCTATTAAAAAACAGTCAATAATTTTGAAAAGGCTTTTGTATTAAACATAAAATATCAGTCGCAGTCAGCGGTGTGACTAGTTTGGCTGTTCAAGGTAGTCAGTACTGGGTGACTGGTTTGGCTATTCAAGGTAGCCAGTACTGGGTGACTGGTTTGGCTATTCAAGGTAGCCAGTACTGGGTGACTGGTTTGGCTATTCAAGGTAGCCAGTACAGGGTGACTGGTTTGGCTATTCAAGATATGCAGTTCTGGTATTGTTTCATTCCTACAGTTCCCAGATGTCTTGAAAATTGGAACAGATCTCAGTTTTGTACGAACTGCTTGCAAAGTCAAGTAAGTATTGTTTGACGCATTTATTGATCAATCTGTTTGTAAAACCTTTTGTTTTAATATTATTTTAGAATCAATCGTTACACAAATAGTTTATTTAGCATATTTTATATCATGATACTGAAACCACAAAATCTTTCAATGAAAATGGATGATTGAGATTAGCATTTATTTGTTGTAAGACAATTTGTTTTAATATTATTTTAAAATCAATCGTTACTCAAACAGTTTATTAAGCATATTTTTATATCATGATATTTAAACCACAAAATCTTTCAATGAAAATGGATGATTGAGATTAATTAAGTAAAAATTGCTAGATGTGTGTTATACCCGCTTTTTGTGACAAAGCATGATGTATAGGATTCACGCCTGTTTGTCCATACATCCATACGTACGACTGTCTGTAGGTTAACCAGTCCTGTACTTTGGTCCATCCGTACGTCCCTCCGTAACATGGGATAATTATTCCCCATAACAGGATGATGTGTTATTAAATTACACCTTTTAAAGTGAAAACATCTTAATTATGCCGCATGGGGAAGTGTGGGGTATATTGGTTTGCAAATGTCTGGCTGGTCTTTGTGTGACCACATTTTTTTGGGGTCCATCCGTCCAGACTTCATTTCCCCTCTGTAACTTTTTAATGCCTGGATGGATTTTAATATAACTTCAGATTATTATTCCCCATGACTAGACAATGTGTCACGTACAACTCACATGCTCGTCGGTCAAAGGTCAAGGTCACAATTCAAGGTTTTTTGTCCGCTCCATAACTCCTAAACGCCTGGAAGGATTTTAATATGACTTCAGATTATTATTCCCCATGGCCAGATGATGTGTCGCGTACAACTCCCATGATGGTCGGTCACAAAGGTCAAGGTCACAATTCAAGGTCAAAGGTCAATTATTTTAGTTTCAACTTCATAACTTCTAAACGTCTTGAGGGATTTAAAGGTTACTTCAGATTATTATTCTCTATGACCAGACAATGTGTGGCATACAACTCCCATGCTCGTCTGCCAAAGGTCAAGGTCACAATTCAAGGTCAAAGGTCAAGGACTTCCGTTTCTCTATGATCACTTCTAGACGTTTGGAAAGATTTTAATATTACTTCAGATTATTTTTTCCCATGACCAGGCGATGTGTCCTGTACAACTCCATGGTCCTCAGTCAAAGGTCAAGGTCACAATTTAAGGTCAAATGTCAAGGAATTTTCTTTCTGCTCTATAACTTCCAAAAGCCTTGAAGGATTTTAATATTACTTCAGATTATTTTTTCCTATGATGTGTCACATATCACTTACATGCTCCTCAGTCAAGGTCTGTGGGTCCAAGGTTACACTTAAAAGGTCAAATATTAGAAATAACTTTTTGTAGGAAGCATCATTTTGCCAACATGTAAGGAATGTAATAACTTTGTGGGAATGAAGATCATTATGAGGCAGTGTGTCACAACAACAAACAGCTGTGTTGCTGAAATCTCAAGATATTTGTCCAGGGCATAATATTGTACTCTGACGTTGTTTTGCGTTCCTCTGACAAGCATATGCTTTGGGGGCATATGTCACATCCTGTGACAAGCCTGGTCCGCTCTGTCAGTCCAACAGTTTTCATCTGATCTTCACGAAACTTGATGAAAATATGTGTAGGCATAATATTTCAGCTGAGTTTAATAATCAGCCAAATTGCTCCAGGAAGTGATGAGTTGAGGCGCTTGAATTAACTAAAATTGGCCTTTTGAGCAGTTTCTGCTCTCTAAGTCTAGCAGTTTTTATCCGATCTTTACCAAACTTCTTATTTGAAAGGTTGCTTCGGGCCTAGAGGGGGCATACCTGTTATACAAACAGCCCTTGTTTAAGATTATAATTCCCTATAACCAGATGATGTGTAGCATAACTAACACCTTTTCAAAACATTTTTATTATTTATCTTTACCGCTTTTAGAAACTCAGTGTCAATTTCTTTCAGTTTCTCCGAGCTAGACAAGGAGCTGGAGACCATAAAGACGGGTTTAAAAGACATCGAAAAGGAGTTGACCTACTTTGAGGAGCGAGGGACCTCGGCCCTAGGGGACAGGTTCATCTCCGTGATGAAGCAGTTCATCACCGTGGCAACGTACAGTTTCTCGGAGGCCGAGGAAAACTATGTGGAAATGAAACAGAAGGTGAGAAAGTAGTGGTGTTACTGCCAATATCTTGGTTGATGCTAAGAAAATAGAATAGCCAAGTTATTGCATTTTGCACAAATCTACCTGTCATTTAGAAATATATTTCCCAGAAAATGTGAAATTAGAATGTGCCTGATTTTTTAACTAAATCAGGTAGCTGTATGCATGTACGTTTATATGAAAATGTTAATTTTTGAAACAGTCACTTCTTAAGACTCACTAAATCAAAATTGTGAAGCTCTTATTATTTCATTTGAGTCAAATTTATTTTCGCTTTATCCTGTTATTTACCCATAATTTTAAGTTATGAATGTGAAGGAAGTTTGTCTTTCAGTGTCGATAGACTGTACATCTCAATGTTTGAACATTTGGCCTTTTAATATACCATATAATTATGTAAGACATAATAAATGCATTATCTGTAATGTATTTTTAATTCCCGCAGTTTGAAACCTGTCAGAAGTGTTTTGGGATAGCGGAGACAGGTCAGCCAGATGAGTTCTTTGGCGTGTTCGACTCCTTCCTCACGTCGATGAACGACGCGCGATGCGAGAACAAGAAACTACGTGAAATGAAGGAGGAAGAAGAAAAGCGGGCACAGCTTGAAGAGAAGGTTGTTGTTGTTGTTGTTTCTACATCAACTTCCTCTTTCTGTTGGTTGTTATTATTAGTTTTGCGTTGCAAATTTCAAATTATGTTTCGACTGGTATCTGTCACAGAATTTATAGTAATAGGTAGTCATAAATGGAGTATTTAAATGAGAATTTTTAATTGTTCGTAGTATTGGATTGCAATATTTAAATGAGATAGTTATTGGTGAATTAGAATTGCAATATTTAAATGAGAGTTGATAGTTACTGTTAGTATTGCATTGCAATATTTAACCAAGAATTGAAAATTATTGGTAGTATTACATTTCAAATTTTGACAAAGTTTTATATGGAATCCGTGACAGTATTACTGATCATTAAATTGTTGTCACACGATTTCATTGTTCATCTTTTTATGTTTTCCTTATTTTTATGGATCTACCATACTCGTTTGCTACACATGGCTGCTTAAAATTACTTGAATGTTCTTGAAAGTAAATTATGTGTGTTCAGGTGTATCCCAGCTTTTTCCTTTAATAGGGTGGTTCTGCTGTTTTCTTATATTAATGCAACATTAAATATTTAACTATGTGAAATTAATATATATGGTAGAAACGCGATACTACAAATAGGTACGGGGGACACGGATTTGTTTTTAGTGTCATTTTTTGGTAGTATTGCATCTTGAGGATATTATGGGAGTAGGCTATTCTTCTTAAATTTAGTTTTAATTGGCGGCACTTTGTAGCATGTACATAAATAAGCCATCTTAAAAAATTAAATTATTTGCATTTGACTCTACATTTTTGTATGTATTCACATTAAAAAGCAAAAATAATTACAGTATATAATATATTATCCCTTGAAAGCCAGAAGGGGCTATCAGCCTTCTGTGCACGTAAATATTATGTTGATGCACCTTCTGGCTTTCAAGAGACGATGTGTTAAATTCTAAACAAAGTTAACAAAGCTGATTGGTTTTTATTTGAATCACTGTTTCTGTCTAATTACTTGCACATTATATTTAAAAGTTTCTATTTTCTGAATGTTCAGCTAAAGAAAGAGCGCGAACTGAGGGCGACAAAGAAGTCGGGAAATGTTAACGGACAAGTGAACGGTAGCGAAAAAGGTGAGTCAGAATTGGCAGTAACTTCACAAAAATACCATTTCAGTTCAGTACGTGTTGAATTGAAAGTACATTGTATGTACAGAGTTACTGTTGTCTTAAAATGTCTGCATATTTGTAGCAAGTAGGTGTTCAGTTACGTTTGAACTTCCATTTCATAGCAAGATTATCTATGTGCCATTAAAAAAATTATATGAGGCATGTCGTGGGAAAACCGGGCTTAATGTAAAAAATGTCATCCCGGATCAGCCTGTGCAGACCGCACAGGCTAATACTCGACAGCACTTTCCGCCTACAGTGGATTTATGTTTAGACGAGACTTTCTTAAAACAGAAAATACCATAAAAGCAGAAAGTATCGTCCCGGATCAGCCTGTGCAGACTGCACAGGCTAATCCAGGACAACACTTTATGCACATGCATTAAGCCCATGACACGCCTCATATCATTTTCATTTGGAAACTAGGTAAATACCAAATACAAATGTAGTGCTTTTCATCTTTATGTAGTAAGGTTTTTAAATAAAAACAATCAAAAGGTCGATTATTCTGTCACGTGTCCATCTTTAAACATGACTTCATAAACTAACACATAATCAGCCTGAAGTATGAAATTGGCATACACATTGTGTAAATGTCATCTGTCACACTGATAATTTATATGAATGTGACTTGTAAATATGTCATCACCGTGATAGGGAAAGATCTAGAGCAGAATAGCAGGGTGCTGCACCCTGCTTCTTTTAGGTTACCCCCTGCTGCCCCTCTGGGCTTGTCAACTCAGAAATTTTCAATATCTTTTGCAATTTAATATCTTTTTGCTAATATTCAACGACACATGAATAGACTATGCGTTAAAACCTTAATTACAAGCATTAGACTAATAAATTGCCTGGATTTAGCAAATTATTAGAAAATGTCAACAGACCGGTCCAGATTTCCACCCTGCTCCTTTTGAGTAGCACCCTTTACCTTTTGTGATCCTAGATCTTTCCCTATTCACTGTTAATGGAAATCACACATATATTTAATGATCATCACTGTTCATGGTAATCACACATATATTTAATGATCATCACTGTTCATGGTAATCACACATATATTTAATGATCATCACTGTTCATGGTAATCACACATATATTTAATGATCATCACTGTTCATGGAAATCACACATATATTTAATGATCATCACTGTTAAAGGTAATCACACATATATTTAATGATCATCACTGTTCATGGTAATCACACATATAGTTAATGATCATCACTGTTCATGGTAATCACACATATATTTAATGATCATCATTGTTCATTGTAATCACACATATATTTAATGATCATCACTGTTCATGGTAATCACACATATATTTAATGATTATGCAGTGCCTTTGTAGTGACAACTAGACTGTTAGGCCTAAAATAAAATATTGTTTGTTTCCTCGCTTGCTACCTATCCTTCAGAAATGTCCCTACGCAAATACTTTTTTGAGCTAAGTCAAAATGTTTTATTTTATTTGTGTCAAAGTTGTGGGTACCAATCTGCAAAATGTTGTTGCAAAGTATGAATTTTCCTTTCAACAGAAGCTTTTTGTTGTTGTTTAAAGTAATTGTAATTTTGATGTTATTCATTGTCCAATAAACCAAAACATGGTAAACAATGAATAGATGGACATACTTTGCATATTTTTCTTCTTCCGTCAAAATTTTAATGTTCCTATCTACTTACCCATACTTTTTAAGCATGAGTTGTGGGAGGGGAATCAAATAATATTTTATTTACAGCCGTATGCATGTCTTAGGGAAAGGCTCAATATATGAACTGTACTAAAATAGGCCATTTAACTTTTCCAAACTTTTCTGATCTCATTATTAGATCTATTTAACATAATTGATATCATATGTTATGAAGCAATTACGACAGCTATGTCCACAATTTGCGTCAGTATTGATACATTGTTTAATTACGAAGTAATTTTCGATTCAGAGCTGTTTATCGGTTAATAAACAACGATTCGGAATTCTGATGTGAATGAATTAAAACACGAAACAACAAATCAGTGTTTATTAGCCGATAACGATAATGCGAAAATTATTTCAAATTCTAACATGACCTGACAACATTATCTGCAGTTACAATACAAACTATATTTTACAGTTTCATAACTATTTTTTCGGGTTGTTTATTGGTAGTTTAACAATGGTACATTTCCTTCTTTGTCTTTAGAAAACTAGAGCGCATGTCAAGTTAGATTGTAATAACAATAGAAAAGGTCCAGGATAAATTATTGATGTTATTTCTTCAGGGCCAAAGGTGAAGGCAAAGACTGTTAAAAGTATGAAGAACTTTAACAACTTTAACAGAAGCTTTTTTCAAGGCTTTTGATTTGATTGTGCCATTTAATGCAATTATTTTCTTAACTGCTGCTTGCAATATCCTGTTCAGGCTTTATTGAAGTTTCTATTCTCATTTATATCTGGCGACTAACTGTTAATGTTTGTTATTTGAGGCTTATTATTACTGTTTAAACTTTTAAGTCTACGACAAACATTTACCGGCAGTAAAATAATGTGTTATTGCTTTTTTTAGCTGACCTGAGCACAACGTGCTCATGGTGAGCTTTTAGGATTGCCTTTTGTCCGTCGTCTGTCATGCATCGTGCGTCAGTAACATTTACCTTGTGAACACTCTAGAGGACAAATTTACTGGGCAAATCTTCATGAAACGTTCTCAGAACATTTGTCCCAATGGTATCTTGGCCAGATTCAAAACTTGGTCATGTGGGGTCAAAAACTAGGTCACTAGGTCAAATTGAAGAAAAAGTTTGTTAACACTCAAGAAGTCACATTTTTTGCCCAATCTTCATGAAACTTGGTCAGAACATTTGTCCCAATGATATCTGGGTCCATATTCTGAAACTTTCTAAGAATTTTTGGTAAGAATTTTCTATATCCTATTTTTTAGCTAAGATATGTATTTTCTTAGTTTTTATCTAAGAAATGTCTTATGACATAAGAAACATTCTATGTATAAATGGAATTACTGAGTTGAAAATGAAAACAAAGACATTGGGTCTAAAAATGGCTATTCAGGTTATGACTTTTAACATAAAATGGCAATAAATCATTGAAGTTTATAAATTTTCTAAGATATTTTCATCATTCTTTTAAAATTTAAGATTTTTCTTAGTTTTTCTCAAAGTATCATAAAAGTATCTTAGAAATAATCTCAGAATAGCTGTTTTTGTCTTTAAATGTTAGAAAGCTTTGCACCAGTCTTAAAAGTTTAGATTTTTCTAAGACAATAATTAAATGATGTTTTGTCACTCTTACTGGAAAACCTTCCAACATGTTACATCAACTGGTGAACATACCTTTGCATGCCATTACAAATGATTTGTATTCATTATTGTGCAAACCTTCATTAGTATGTTACTTTGTGGTTTCTAAATTCAAAAACTAATTGTAACTTAATAAACTCAAAAATATAAAATCTAATATCAAGTTAAAACTACTTTTTGTAAATCTGCTAATCTGTGCATACATTCCATTAAATGGTTTCATTGTAATATTTCTCATAATTTAAATATGCATACAATTATTAGATTTAATGTTTGTGGTATATTTGTTTGCCAATTTAATTATTCATCACCCTTTTTCTTAAACAAGTATTTTATAATCTTAGAAAAGTGTTCTCTAAGAATTCTTTGTGAAACTATCTAAGATAAAATCTAAGAAAATAATTTTTTTAGCTAAAATAAAGAAAACTCTTAGAAATTTTCTAAAAACAGACCAACAACACATAACAAACACACTATTTTGTCTAAGAAAAATCTATTTTTAGGACAAAAACCGTTATTCTTAGATTTTTCTAAGATTGTTTACAATAATTTAAGAGAAAAAAAAACTAAGAAATTCTCATATTTTCAGAAAATAATGATTAAATCTTAGAAAAATTATGAAATCTTAGTGAACAATTTGTCTTAGAAAGGTTCAGAATACTGATCCTGGGCCGAATTTGAATCTGGTTCCTGCGGGGTCAAAAACTAGGTCAAATTGAAGAAAAAGCTTGTTAACACTCTAGAAGTCACATTTTTTGCCCAATCTTCATGAAACATGGTCAGAACATTTGTCTTAATGATATCTCGACCTAGTTCGAGTCTGGGTCATGTGGGGTGAAAATCTAGGTCACTCGGTCAAATTGAAGAAAAAGCTTGTTAACACTCTAGAAGTCAAATTTTTTGCCCAATCTTCATGAAACTTAGTCAGAACATTTGTCCCAATAATATCTCAGCGGAGTTCGAATCTGGGTCATGTGGGGTCAAAAACTAGGTCACTAGGTCAAATTGAAGAAAAGCTTGTTAACACTCTAGAAGTCACATTTTTTGCCCAATCTTCATGAAACTTGGTCAGAACAATTGTCTTAATGGTATCTCGGCCGAGTTTGAATCTTGGTCATGTGGGGTCAAAAACTAGGTCACTACGTCAAATTGAAGAAAAAGATTGTTAACACTCTAGAAGTTACATTATTTGCCCAATCGTCATGAAACTTGGTCAGAACATTTGTCCCAATGGTATCTCAGCCGAATTTGAATCTGGTTTATGTGGGGTCAAAAACTAGGTCACTAGGTCAAATTGATGAAAAAGCTTCAATTTCAATATGTACTTCAACATTTTGAATGTCTGTTATGACTTAAGTTTTTCAAACCGTTTCAGTTTATCCATATCTGTATAAAAATCTAACATGGAAAATTGTTTGACCAATGAAACTCAGGTGAGCGACCACGGGCCATTTCGCCCTCTTGTTTAATTTTTGAAAGTTTAATCTTTAGCATTAGTATGTTAGTATTAAATGGTACCTAGGTGGTTAACACATATTATTAAGCTAGATTGGTCATAATATGCATGACAATCACAATTATGCCGATGAAATATTTTAAACAATATTTAGCTCTTTTATTTATCTTAAAAAATTGCAAAGGTATGATTCTGCTTATATTCTTGACTTTTCGTTGGAATTTCTCTGCATTACTTTTGCTGAAAATCATAAATGTCTCTATGAGTAGAATAGTTTCTTATTTCACCATGAGGCTACAATGGACACTATTCTACTTACTGGGCCATTCGTTAGTCTTATATTATGTTCTTTGTTAAAACTTAACCTCTTCATTTATCAAATATTAATTGGATACAAAAATGACCTTAATTCTCAACTGTCATGTTAGTAATGGTTTTGCTAAAAATATTGTCTACCCAATGATACACCAAATTTAAGTTGCCAAATGCCTGAGTGGTAACCCAATGAGACACCAAAATTAAAGTTACCAAATGCCTGATTGGCAACCCAATGAGGCTCCAAAATTAAGTTGTCAAATCCCTTAGTGGCAACCCAATGAAACACCAAAATTAAGTTACCAAGTGCCTGAGTGGCATTCCAATGAGACACCAAAATTAAGTTACCAAGTGCCTGTGTGGGATTCCAATGAGGCACCAAAATTAAGTTGTCAAATGCCTGAGTGGCAACCCAATGAGACACCAAAATTAAGTTACCAATTGCCTGAGTGGCAACCCAGTGAAATAAAGTTACCAAATGCCCAAGTAGCAAACCAATGAGGCACCAAAATTAAGTTACCAAGTGCCTGAGTGGCAACCCAATGAGACACCAAAATTAAGTTACCAAGCGACTGTGGCAACCCAATGAAACACCAAAATTAAGTTACAGAGTGCCTGAGTGGCAACCCAATGAGACACTAACATTAAGTTACCAAATGCCTGAGTGGCAACCAAATGAGAAACCAAACTCAAGTTACCAAATGCCTTAGTGGCAACCCAATGAGACACCAAAATTAAGTTGCCAAATGCCTGAGTGGCAACCCAATGAGACACCAAAATTAAGTTGCCAAATGCCTGAGTGGCAACCCAATGAGACACCAAACCAAGTTACCAAATGCCTAAGTTGCAACCCATTAAGACACCAAAACTAAGTTACCAAATGCCTGAGTGGCACCCAATGAGACACCAAAATTAAGTTACCAAATGCCTGAGTGGCAACCAAATGAGACACCAAAATTAAGTTACCAAATGCTTAAGTGGCAACCCAATGAGACACTTACATTACGTTACCAAATGCCTGAGTGGCAACCCATTGAGACACCAAAATTAAGCTACCAAATGCCTAAGTGGCAATCCAATGAGGCACCAACATTAAGTTACCAAATGCCTAAATGGTAACCCAATGAGACACTTACATTAAGTTACCAAATGCTTGAGTGGCAGCCCATTGAGACATCAAAATTAAGTTACTAAATGCCTAAGTGGCAACCCATTGAGACACCAAAATTAAGTTACCAAATGCCTAAGTGGTAACCCAATGAGACACTTACATTAAGTTACCAAATTCCTGAGTGGCAACCCATTGAGACACCAAAATTAAGCTACCAAATGCCTAAGTGGCAACCCAATGAAGCACCAAAATTAAGCTACCAAATGCCTGAGTGGCAACCCAATGAGACACCAAAATTAAGCTACCAAATGCCTGAGTGGCAACCCAATGAGACATCAAAACTAAGTTACCAAATGCCTAAGTGGCAACCCAATGAGGCACCAAAATTAAGCTACCAAATGCCTGTGTGGCAACCCAATGAGACATCAAAACTAAGTTACCAAATGCCTAAGTGGCAACCCAATGAGACACTTACATTAAGTTACCAAATGCCTGAGTGGCAACCCAATGAGACACCAAAATTAAGCTACCAAGTGCCTAAGTGGCAACCCAATGAGGCACCAAAATTACGCTACCAAATGCCTAAGTGGCACCCAATGAGACACCAAAATTGAGTTACCAAATGCTTGAGTGGCAACCCAATGAGAAACCAAAATTAAGTTACCAAATGCCTGAGTGGCAACCGAATGAGACACCAAAACTAAGTTACCAAATGCCTAAGTGGCAACCCATTAAGACACCAAAACTCAGTTACCAAATGCCTGAGTGGCAACCCAATGAGACACCAAAATTAAGTTACCAAATGCCTAGAGGCAACCCAATGAGACACTTACATTAAGTTACCAAATGCCTGAGTGGCAACCCATTGAGACACCAAAATTATGGTACCAAATGCCTAAGTGGCAACCCAATGAGGCACCAAAATTCAGTTACCAAATGCCTAAGTGGTAACCCAATTAGACACTTACATTAAGTTACCAAATGCCTAAGTGGCAACCCAATGAGACACCAAAATTAAGTTACCAAATGCCTGAGTGGCAACCCAATAAGACACCAAAATTAAGTTACCAGATGCCTGAGTGGCAACCCAATGAGACACCAAAACTAAGTTACCAAATGCCTAAGTGGCAATCCATTAAGACACCAAAACTAAGTTATCAAATGCCTGAGTAGCAACCCAATGAGACACCAAAACTAAGTTACCAAATGCCTGTGTGGCACCCAATGAGACACCAAAATTAAGTTACCAAATGCCTGAGTGGTATCCAAATGAGACACCAAAATTAAGTTACCAAATGCCTAAGTGGCAACCCAATGAGACACATTAAGTTACCAAATGCCTGAGTGGCAACCCATTGAGACACCAAAATTAAGTTACCAAATGCCTAAGTGGCAACCCAATGAGGCACCAAAATTAAGTTACCAAACGCCTAAGTGGTAACCCAATGAGACACTTACATTAAGTTACCAAATGCCTGAGTGGCAACCCAACGAGACACCAAAATTAAGCTACCAAATGCCTAAGTGGCAACCCAATGAGGCACCAAAATTACGCTACCAAATGCCTAAGTGGCAACCCAATGAGGCACCAAAATTAAGTTACCAAATGCCTGATTGGCAACCCAATGAGACACCAAAACTAAGTTACCAAATGCCTAAGTGGCAACCCAATGAGACACTTACATTCAGTTACCAAATGCCTGAGTGGCAACCCAATGAGACACCAAAATTAAGCTACCAAATGCCTAAGTGGCAACCCAATGAGGCACCAAAATAAAGTTACCGAATGCCTAAGTGGCAACCCAATGAGACAATATCATAGTTACCAAATGCCTGAGTGGCAACCCAATGAGACTCTAACATTAGGTTACCAAATGCCTGAGTGGCAACCCAATGAGACACTAACATTAAGTTACCAAATGCCTGAGTGGCAACCCAATGAGACACTAACATTAAGTTACCAAATGCCTGTGTGGCAACCCAATGAGACACCAAAATTAAGTTACAGAGTGCCTGAGTGGCAACCCAATGCGACACTAACATTAAGTGACCAAATGCCAGAGTGTCAACCCAATGAAACACCAAAATTAAGTTACCAAATGTCTGAGTGACAACCCAATGAAGCACCAAAATTAAGTTACCAAATGTCTGAGTGGAAACCAAGAGGCACCAAAATTAAGTACCGGTAATCAGATGTCTGAGTGGCAACCCAATGAGACATACAAAATAAGTTACCTAATGTCTGAGTGGAAACCCAATGAGACACCACAATTAAGAAATCAAATGTCTAAGTGGCAACCCACAGAGGCACCAAAATTAAGTTACCTAGTGCCTGAGTGGCAACCCAGTAAGACACCAAAATTAAGTTACCAAATGCCTGAGTGGCAACCCAGTGAGACACCAAAATTAAGTTGCCTAATGCCTGGGTGGCAACCCAGTGAGACACCAAAATTAAGTTACCTAGTGTCTGAGTGGCAACCCAGTGAGACACCAAAATTAAGTTACCAAATGCTGTAATGGCAACCCAATGAGCCACCAACATTAAGTTGCCTAATGCCTGGGTGGCAACCCAGTGAGACACCAAAATTAAGTTACCAAATGCCTGAGTGGCAACCCAATGAAATTAAGTTACCGAGTGCCTGAGTGGCAACCCACAGAGGCACCAAAATTAAGTCACTAAGTGCCTGATTGGCAACCCAGTGAGACACCAAAATTAAGTTTCCAAATGCCTGAGTGGCAATAAATTTGAACATTTGTCAAAATTCTGTTTGAAAGCAGCTATCTGTCACGGAGCCTATACAATACCCTGAATTAGTAGGATTTCATGCAGCTATCTGTCACGGAGCCTATACAATACTCTGAATTAGTAGGATTTCAGTCAAGTAAAATATTGGACGTTATTATTCCTGAACAAACTGTGTTAGAAAAATTAATTGCGTTATCCATCATTACGTAAAGTGTTAATTTCTTATTCCTTTTTCTTTCAAAGGTGAATTTGACGACCTGGTATCGGCATTAAGGACGGGCGATATTTTCGGAGAAGAGATGGCAAAGATGAAGAGAAACAAGAAACGAATCTCTGCGCAAGTGAACACCTCTCGGGAACGAGTGAATTGAGGGAATTCTGGGAAGGATCTTTCAATTTAAATAAAGACGATAATCTTTCTGCATGACAGTGAATGTTGGGTGACCAGTTTTGAGTCAAATGGAAAACATTTGTTTGTGTTTGCATGTAATGTGAATAGATTTGGAGTGGTGGATATGTAAGAAAAGAATTTTTCAGATACTCAATTGTTAAGAAATATTGCTTTTATATGTTAAAAATAAAAGTGTGTGCAGGGACATGTACACGAAAAAAAGATGCATAGTGGAAAGTGTCGTCCTAGAATCGCCTGTGCGGACTGCACAGGCTAATCCGGGGCCACACTTAACGCACATGCATTAAGCCTGGGTTTCCCACCACACGCCTCATTTAGATCTCTGTTGATACTGAACTTGACGGACACAAGTACAATAATACTGTATGTTCTGTTTATGTTATTGGGATTGAATCATGGACGTTTGCAAATCGATTAAAAATGGTTTTATAAATACTGTATTTGATTTGCCTGTCTGCAGATTTAATTTAACTTCATTGGATCAGAATGCTTTGCAATGATTAACAACTATTAAAAACATGAAGACTTATTATTAAAACTTATTAATAAGTGGGGCTACACTGTCCGCACACATTAAAGGGTTGTACCACTTAATCTATAAAGCGTGTCGATGTGTAACAGATTCCATGAGATTATTTTGTCAAAGGTTGTTGTTTTTGTTGTTGTAGTTTTCTTTCTCGTTTCTGCTAGAGTTTGAAGTTTGTTTGAGTGAAGGTGTCGTAGGATGTTGTTATTGTTTTCTTTTTTGTAGAACTTAAATATCCAAAGGATTGTTGCAAATAACTGGAGTGGTCAAAAAAAGATTAAACATATTGGCATGTTAATACGATGTAGACAGTTGTGACAGATTTGAAATTTTTTATTAGCTTTTTGATGCAAGGTTGATTATAAGGATCGATAAATGTGTGACTGAATATTTTATATTATAACCATTATAATATGATTTTATCTAAATTGATATTATAATCACATGAGAATATAGGCAACTCATGTTTAGAACAATTTACTTACCACATTTTATTCCGTAATGTTTTGTAAATTGCGCAGAATGGTAAATATCCATGTATTGCATAATTTGCCTTAATATACAATTGAAATATATGACCGTATAAGTCGCCAAGTGATCTTGACAGGTTTCAATGTCTTTGCAAGTTTATTCTTGTAAAATATTCTGAATTTTGTGCAATCTCCTATCTCAAGAGGTGGAATCTATACTCATTTGTTGTTCATGCAATTAGCCATTGAATAGCAAGCATGTTTGTATACATACTTTCTTTGTAAGTTCTAGGTCTAACCGAATTTCAATCTGACAAAAGTTGTATTTATGTGATTTACACTTTACTGACAATATTTGTGTCAATGTATTGATGGTTTTATACATTATAGTTCATCATATATTGGGTTTAGTACCCACCTGGTGTAAATAGTAAATTGAAAAGTTTCATGTTTTATATAATATGAAATATATGTTTTGTTGGTTGCCTCGTTTAATTATTCAATTTCAATGTGCAATATATAGATATAGATTGTTTTGTGTGACACAGTTTAAACAACTGTTTTCTGTGTTTGTATTTACTATTTATTATATTTTCTTATCAGGATTTAATTAGCTATTATATTGGCTAATCCTCGTAAACGACAGATATAATTATATTGTAAATATTTATATATTGTTATATTTTGTGTGAACGTACAATATTGCTAGTACTAGTAATTAAACGTGTCCTGTATAAATTCAAAGCACTGTTTTCCTAAAACTCATATCGTAATGCATGCAATTTACATAATCTATAAATAAAACGTTCATGATTGGTCTGTGAACCATTTCTGCAGGTCAGTATTTTGCCATATTGACCAATTAGGCTATATTATTGGCATATACTTTCTTTGATAATTTGTACAGTCTTCAGGCATGGAGTCCACGCATGCATGGGCACAGTCCTATTGTATTGTGAAAATTTTGTCATTGCATACAAGTAGAGTTTTGTGGTAAAATTAAGAAATAATTTTCTATTTATCGTTGTTTATCAGTAAATAAACAATGATTTGGAGTGCTGATGCATAGGAATTGAACCACAAGGGCGTAAGCCCGAGTTGTTAAATAGCCACGCATCAGAACGACAAACAGTTGTTTAATGGCCGATTTACAACAATGATGCAAAAATTACATGTATTTCAATTCTAACATGATTTGCCATATATTTTTGCAACGGTAATTCAAACTAATTTTTACTATGCTCCGCTCAGAAACGTTACTTCTTTTTGCGTTTTTAATTGGTCAGTTTAACAGTGATAATTTTGTTCTTTCTCTATAGAAAAATTAGCGAGTACCATGTAAGAAAAACTATTGTACTGTCTACAGTACTTATTTCACTCCAAAACTTTCAATTACAGATGGTTTTTTTTAGTACTCTGTTAATAAATAAGTAATATATTTTCCAGAATAGCACATTATATCAAAATGTTGTATATCAAAATTATTTTTCCATGACACAAACCCTGTTCCGTATATAAAGTAACAAAATTATTATTTTGATTGTCTCCCTTTAGCTGTATGCAGCAATATTGTCCTGTTGCAATAACACATGTTTAGAATTGGTTCATATGAGGCGTTTCGTTGGAAAAGCGGACTTAATGCATGTGCGTAAAGTGTAGTCCCGGATTAGCCTGTGCAGTCCGCACAGGCTAATCCGGGACAGCACTGTCTGCTTTTATGGTATTTTCTGTTTCAAGGAAGTCTCTTTTAAACATAAATCCACTGTAGGCGGAAAGTGCTGTCCTGATGCATTAAGTCCGGTTTTCCCACGAAGCGCCTCATATGTTCTATCTAGTACACATTTTGAAATCAGAAAATTTAATAATGTAGTGCATGTGTTATCCCCACAACATTATGCCCATGTCTGTATGTATGTAAGCATTGGAACAATGTATAATACATTGATACCATCACTGTACAAAAGAACAAACTGTACATTCATGGTAGGCTATCGTTGGAGATCTGTAATCTGTCAAATTATTGAATTGTCTCCCCTAAGTTAGTATTTTATATGTGGGTTGTAAGCAACAATTATTGTTCAAGCAATTAAATCTCACATGAAAACAATGATGGATTAATAAAGTATTAGTAATAATCTAGTTTTCAGTACTTGTTTGTGACTATTAAAATAACTACATTTACTTTCGTAATATTTAGATACTAACACATGTGTGAACATTTAATTATTATTTAACAAATTGTTAAGCTCATACACAGACATCTTATCTAATGTACCTCATTTATTTTGGTGACTTTATATTCACAATATAATTGCCATCGACATACTTTAATTACGTTTGATAAATAATTTGAGGCGCGTCGTGGGAAAACCGGACTTAATGCATGTGCGTAAAGTGTTGTCCCGGATTAGCCTGTGCAGTCCGCACAGGATAATCCAAGACGGCACTTTCCGCGTACAGTGGATTTATGTTTAGAAGAGACTTCCTTAAAACAGAAAATACAATAAAGGCGGAAAGTGCCTTCCTGGATTAGCCTGTGCGGACTGCACAGGCTAATCCGGGATGACACTTTACGCATATGCATTAAGACCGGTTTTCCCACGACACACCTGATTTGTATTAAACTTCATTTTGTCATTCTCATCAATATGTACATAATTATTGGTCTACAATTATCAATGTTATATACATTACTCTGTTGTAAATTGTTTTGTAATCAGATAATTTATCTTAAAATATCTTATACAATTTAAAAAAATAATAATTGTTTGCAAAAACACATTGTGGTGGTAATTTAATGTCATGTTAATTTAAAAGCATCACTTCTTTAGGACATGTCAGATTAGCCATTTGCGACTCATTGGTACAAATTATGCTTGTTCGTTCATTCCATGCTGTATTTGGGGGGAAATGGATTTAAAACTGTAATTTGACTTTGGATCTGTCTGTCTACATTTACCATTGTTTCACAGAACTTGGCTTCCAACTGACTAAATTTACAGTGTGTCATTTAGTTTGGCATGTACATGTATAAATTTACCATTGTGTGATATTACTTGTCTTCTACATGTCTAAATTTACAGTTGTGTCATTTATATTGGCAAGTATGGTACATGTCTAAATTTACCATCATGTGATATTACTTTCCTTCTACATGTCTAAATTTACCATTGTATCATTTAGTTTGGCATTGCATGTCTAAATTTACCATTGTATCATTTAGTTTGGCAAGTACATGTCTAACTTTACCATTGTATCATTTAGTTTGGCAAGTACATGTCTACCTTTACCATTGTATCATTTAGTTTGGCAAGTACATGTCTAACTTTACCATTGTATCATTTATTTTGGCAAGTACATGTCTAACTTTACCATTGTATCATTTAGTTTGGCAAGTACATGTCTAAATTTACCATTGTATCATTTAGTTTGGCAAGTACATGTCTAACTTTACCATTGTATCATTTAGTTTGGCAAGTACATGTCTAAATTTCCCATTGTATCATTTAGTTTGGCAAGTACATGTCTAACTTTACCATTGTATCATTTAGTTTGGCAAGTACATGTCTAACTTTACCATTGTATCATTTAGTTTGGCAAGTACATGTCTAACTTTACCATTGTATAATTTAGTTTGGCATTGCATGTCTAAATTTACCATTGTATAATTTAGTTTGGCATTGCATGTCTAAATTTACCATTGTATCATTTTGTTTGGCAAGTACATGTCTAACTTTACCATTGTATCATTTAGTTTGGCATTGCATGTCTAAATTTACCATTGTATTATTTAGTTTGGCAAGTACATGTCTAACTTTCCCATTTACATCAGGGGCAATATTCCAGAAACATCTTAAGTTTATCATAAAATATTTTCGCTTAAGTTCGAATTTTCGTAAAGTAATTTTTTTTAAACTACACATAAATTTGTGAAACCCTTCACAGTATTGTGGACAAAAGTGAACAAAGTTGATAATAATGACACATTGAGCACTATGCCACTTCAATTTGAAATAAATTGTTAATGAAAAATAATTATTTGAAGGTTAAGGATAAGATTTTACTTAAGATGTTTATGGAATATTGACCCTGGTGTACTTGACTGTTTATGCATTAGTAATTTATTCCAAGTATAGAAACTTCCGAAACCTGGGTTTTACTATTTTATTTAGTTTTTGTTGCAAAATAAGCATGATGCAACTATTTAAGCGGCACTTTTTTATGTTTCTTTTGGACATACTGCCTACATTGTTTGTGTACCAGTAATTCATTTTCTGATATAAATATAGGATAAGAATAGGATCATTAGTGAAGTTATAAAACTAAAACTAGGTACTATCATTAAATGTGTTTAACAATTATTAACAATACTTCAAATATGCCAAGTTTAGCTTATCCAGTTGTTTTCCATTTTTATCAGGTGCAGAAGCTACTTTAAATGTAAAAGTAAAGGCAGACCTGGAGTCGTATTCCAGACACATCTTAAGTGAAATCTTATCCTTAGCCTTAAAATCTTCATTTTTCTTAAGCATTTTATTCCATGTATACATGAAATTCTGCTAAATGTTTCCTAATTATCAACTTATTGTAAACTACTATTTACTTAACTGTAATTGGATTCATTAATTTATATGTAGTTTTAAAAAAATATTTCCTTACAAAAATTGGAACTAAAGTGAAAATATTTTAAGATATACTTAAGATATTTATGGAATATGGCCCCAGCCCTGACAAACTTGTATTATCAATTTCTGGTAATAAGAATTTCTGTAAATACATGGTTCGATTTTGGGAAATTTGTTGTTAATTATTCCCCCGGCATCGTGATGCGGGAGGCATATAGTGATTCTACTGTCTGTCCATGATTCCGTCCGTCCGTTCGAGGTTAACTCCATTTTACTATTTCATCTAGCGCCAACACCGCTTACTACAACACTTGGATACTAACACAGTTGTTGCGTATGACCATTCCCAATCCACCCATATCACCCAGCCTCCTTTGACCTTGACCTAATTTGGGCTGTCCAGCACCAACCGGGGATGTGTGTTTATCGAACACATCGTCTTGTTTATATAAGCACAAGTGGCATAATCGGTAAGTTTTTGATTTGTGGGACATAATCAGAAATAATTGCAAATTGGTTTGGGCTCAAATAAGCTTGATGTAGTGCGTGCATGTGTGGTCACACACTTGGCTGTTTATACAGTCAGAAGATTTCCAACGTATGATGTGTCATCTTATATAGATAATATATGTATTTATTTAACTATGTAATGTCATTGTAATTTTGTATCTGTCATTTTAGCATATGCTATTTATAAATTAATAAATGCATATGCAATTTTATTTCTTGAAACTGTGCTTGAATGATCATTCGTATTCCAGAGGCCAGTAAAATGTTCAACATTTCACAATTGTCAACCTTTTAGTTCAGTTACTTCCCATCATAATTATGTTGACGGATGTATTAATTTTGTAGTTAATAAGGCCCTGCATTTTACTATACGGACCCGGGGTGTTTCCCTCTTCTTTACCTAATTTGCTTATTGATGTGCATCGCCATGGGGACTAATCGGGGATTCATAACTTTAATTTCCAGGTATTTATAGTTTGTTTTACTCTTTGAGTCATTTCAAAATTTGGATCAAGTTGTGTTTTATGGTCCTTTTTGTTTCGTGAAGAACCTTACCCCTTTGGTCTCCATTGTAGAAGTGCATTTATATGTTAACGACTACTTTTCTCATTTAATCGCAATGTATTTCGACGAGTTCAAACGATCGATTATCCAATTAGTAAAACTTACAGGCTGGATGCGGTCATTTAAAGAGCAAATGGTTTTTGATCCAGACTTAACCATAATACGATATTTGTCGACTGGCGACGACCACATGACTAGTTGAATCGCGCATGTACTTCAATATTTCAAACGGACAAAACGCTAACATAACTCATCAATTTAGTGTACTGGTAATAAAAAATGCAAAACTAAACTAGAAGAACCTGTATATATGTTTGCTCGGGCAGATGCTGTGATGCCTACACTGAACGTTGCAATTTCACCCATCTTTATATTTGATAACGGAAATTAAGTACGGCTGTTGATCATGCATGATACACTCGTGTCCAGTGCCCGACACATCCGTGTGCGATTTAGTGCTAGTACTATATTGTACTATCATGACCTGCTCGAATTCTACTCAAAAGACTTAATAAAGCACACATTCAAAAGTTCAATACTTAAAATGACTTAAATAGCTTTATGGTGAACTATTATACGATGTATATGTTTGCTCTAATGTTTTCGTTGGCTCTTGTATTAATACATATATTTAAATATTTTGTAAATAACGATTAAACTTTGAATGGTCAGGAGACAGTCGTCTGTTATAGTTTCCTAAGCTAGCAATCGTCGCCAGATAGGAACCGTACATCATTGAGGGGTTCGCCCCTTTAAGTCCAGCATAGCACTCTAGTATGATGGGGCTTAAGCGTTCACAGCTAAGGTGACTTCTACGGAGCCATATTCAGAATGATGCATTCTCAGCTGCCTTGCTCACAGCATGTTTGGCCTGTTTTCGGTTTACAAGACGCAGGGCTGCGACAATACCACAAAACGTATTGCAATATACATGTATTGCTGTATTTCTAACGCCCTCGTGGTATAATTCCAACGCATCAGAACTCCAAATTGTTGTTTATTGACCGATAAGAAACGATAAATCGAAAATTATTTATTATGTAACTTTTAGGTTTAGAAAGCCCCCACCCCCTACCCCCTCTATAAATCCGTCTATGGGTCCTTTTGCAATATATCACATAACACATCTTGCAATACAATACTATGTATGTGTATGCTATTGCAGCAATCACGACCTTTGGAAATATTTTGGTAATTCACAAACATAATTTAGATTATAGTGTCAGTGTTTTTCGTTACTGTACTCGTATTTTTCTGCAAGTGGCAACCTGAAAGCACTGGAAATCCCAAGGGTGACATCGTTCTTGTTATACTGTAAGTAGGTCGTGTTGAACCATATATTTTATTGTACAAGGTTGTGGAAAACCAACATTAGTATTTATAGCATTAATGGGCCATTAAATAAGTGCGAAAAGACTGAACTCAAATAGTGGCAATAATTAGGCAAACATTTAGGACATAGTCTCGTTTTGCTTGTTATGAAAGTTGTTTTTTAAAATAACGTCAATTTGAAATTCAAAAAATTTCGATGATATCTAGTATTATTCAGTACATATATGTTTAAGTTATTATTTGTACTATCTAGTAGACACGTGCATAGCGTATATCGCTGTTCTACTATCCAGACATGACTGCAATATATACATCGTGTATGTTCAAAAGATAACCACACTGAAATGTATTGATAAGAAGTCGACCACCTGTTTGAAATCTGAATTTAAAAAAAGCAATCTCAAAAAAAAAAAAAACGTAATAAATATTAATGTGTCGAAAAGTGGAAAATATATGTGGCATGCTGTATACTAGTTATTAAGTGTTTGTAAACTGAGCAGATATTGTACGGTTAAAGAATAAAGGAGTTTAAATGCGTGTCATTACTTATGAATTTCATAACTGGGAAACAAAAGAAGGAATGAACTTCACAATCCTCTCTAAATCCACAAAATACAATTTTGTGTGTAATTTTCATTAAAATAAATAGACCATTGACACAAATAGTTGATAAAATTAAAATAACATTTCATAAACGCTTCAAGGCACTGCGTTTTCCAAAAAAAACATAGAACCATGTGAATTAACTAAGCAATTTCACGCCACATTCAAGTCGTCTGTGCTTATTATCGATCACTTTTGCTACGTTCATGCGAGAGAGAATGATGTACATAGTATTATGAAGGGTATTACGGGTAGTACGCGATTTTAAAAGATATTCAGCCATAACTTTGTTCATCATCCCGAAACGGCTACCAGGAAAACAAACAGGGTTGCTGCAGCAGCCTGTATGGAAATATATAGAATCAGAAAACGTACAGGGTGCTGCTTAAAAGGGACAGGGAGGGGACAGCCGGACCAGTTCTTTGACATTCTCTAATAAATGGTGGGTTTTTAGCAGTCTTTTAATTTGGCATTGACAATTTGCAACAATTTGCAAGTACATCTTGCATTTCAAAAGAGATTCGACATTTCTGTGTTGACCAGTGGCTGCGGGGGGGGGGGGGCCTCCAAAAAGGGAGCAGTTGACCAGCCCAGATTGGCTGCGGGGGGGAGGGCCTCCAAAAAGGGGGGGTCTCCAAAAGGGAGCAGGGGGTCAGCCCAGAGTGGCTGCGGGGGGGGGGGAGCAGTTGACCAACCCGGGGGGCCTCCAAAAGGGAGCAGGGGGCAGCACCCTGCTATTTCGCTCTGGATCTTTCCCTAAACAACATGGTATTTTGCTGAATGTTTCACTAGCGTTAGTTAAATACACTTTTTTCTTTCTTTATTTTTATTTTAGCTCCAACGAGTAACCACATTTCTGACTTGTTCACCGACAGCAAAATACATTTACGTCCGCTCAGAAGTTATATTACATATTACATACATACAGTATAATACATGATAAATATTTCCCATAAAGCGTTTATGAATTTTTTTTACATGACGCGGTTTGAGGTGCAAGTTGCACCGTTTTTTAATTGGATTATCAATTTATCATGACAGAGAACAGTGAATATTTGATACATGTACTCAGTGTTCTTAGAAAAAAATTCACCCGACCCTTACCCGTATGTTCCAAATCACTGTTTCATCATATTTTTCTGTTCTTTTCTACGTAAAGTAACGCACAAGGAAGCTTATTAAAGGACAAAATGCAGTACCACCCTTCAATGTCAACGCAAAATAACAAAATCATTTCCTCATTTGATCTTAGTTCCTGATATATTTTAACAACGTACAAGACACTTACATACTCGTATAATCCCAAACGGTTATAAAAGTATTGATGTCGTGTTGCCGGGTTTTTTCTTTACGGTTAATGTATTGCCGACCGGGACTCATCCCAAATCAAAACCCAAAATGTTTGCCAAGAGGGAAGGTATGGTTAAAAGTAATACATTCCAGATGGGAGAGGGTTTGGAACTGGAAGATGTGCAAAGTTCACAATTTAAAGTGGCTTTACCCTTTAAATCATAATAACATTACAAAATAAATGTGTATATATCGAATGTACATGTACAGTTTATGCCAAATTTGAAAGGAAATGTTGGAAATGACGACATTTACACCAGAATTATCTAATTGTTTATGCACAGTCTACGTCTGTGTCATACGATTCGAGGTTCAACTAAAGCCTGTTTGTGTTTGATACGCGTTCTGTTATAACAGGTTTTGATGTATGTTTGAACATCTTCACTCGTTCAGCATTTGATTAGTTTGACTGTGCGCCCGGACATGCAGGTTGAACATCTACACTCGTTCAGCATTTGATTAGTTGGATTGTGCGCCCGGACATGCATGTTGAACATCTACACTCGTTCAGCATTTGATTAGTTGGATTGTGCGCCTGGACATGCAGGTTGAACATCTACACTCGTTCAGCATTTGATTAGTTGGATTGTGCGCCCGGACATGCAGGAGAATGTAAGCCGCCACTGTCCGTCGGTGCATGGTTACTGTATCAAGACTCCGTCGGTGCATGGTTACTGTGTATCAAGATGTACTCACTACCAGTCTGACCCTCTCTGCATGTCAGACGGTCATCACCAGACGTACTCGCTACCATACAAAGTACTGTCTGTCAAAAATACAAAAAGCAAATGATTGCACGTATTCTTATAATATGTATTTATATCAAGCAGCAGCGCTATGCCCAATTATGGATAAATTGTAACGTATTTTATTTGCATTTTAATAATAGCTTTAATAAAGCACCTCAACATATGTTTTATATCATGTGTGCTGAAATGAGCAGCGTCGAAATCCCTTTGTCAATGCAATATTGCGTGTTAACCGTGACGTAATTTCGCTGATTCCATTCCTTTTCTAAGTGGCTGTTACGATTTGTAGAAATCAACACCTTCAGTTTACGAATTTAAAAGTGGCTAAAACTGGTCATTGTATTGTGAGAGACGATCTATCAAGGACCCATTATGCAAACTTACCAAATTAAAACTTAGTCTCAATTAACTAATGAAATCGGTTGTTATGTACATACAATTCTGGGCTTTGACTTTCTATTGAAAATGTTCTTGTCACAGTTGTATCATATTTCTGTGTCTACCGGTACATGCAAAGGGAAGTTTTGGAAAGGTCAAAGAAGGAATACCACCCTTTATGGTCAATGTAAAATAACGTGACATAATTTGTTTTTATAACTGTTAGTAATTAGTTCCTCAATTGACTTTTGTTTTTATATTATGGTAACATGGTGCAAGGTAGGTGATTACTAATTAATGAAGTCCATTATACCATATTTCAGAGAGTTTTCTTTGTTCTGCGGTATTCAATAACTGTGATATTAGAACAGAAACAGGTGGGCGGAGCCTAATATGCAACCTTATCGTGCAATAAGAAGCGTGCCGTATATGTGTGTATTTCGAAGTTTATGAGGTCCTTCCGCGCCTGAGGGTGCATTATATGAGGACCTGGAGTGTGTCCCAGCACTCCTACCTAATAAACTTACTAGAGACTCACGAAAGTTGGGACACATTTTGAATCATAGCTGCAATTTCTAGCAATTTATTTTTTACTGAAAGATTTTAATATTGGTGTGGCCTTGTGCTGGGGGGGGGGGGGGGATCGGAGTACCCGGCGGAAACCCCACCTGTCCGGTATGGTGACCACCAACCAAACTCACATGCGCCGAGTGAAAAGCGAACCCGGGACGCTTAGGTGAGAAGCGAGTGTACCAACCACTGAGCTAGCCGGACAGCCGCGTGCAGTATATTGAAATTTAGTTGTTATTTATACGCACGCTATTTATTGCTCTGTAAGCCTCCGCACTCGACAGCGCTAAATTTGGAAGCTTCACTCATGCTTTACACATGTCAAGTATGTCAGACATCACGAGACGTCTATAGGAACTGCCCATTGGGATCGGCATCGTAGAACGTTGCGATGTGATTGGTAAATAGGGTATAAAACTCTTGCAGGCTCGATAAATAGATAACATATCAAAGTGTGCTACAACTTTTACAATCCCACCCTTTTAAGTTTTATTCAGGAGAAAGGGTGTGTGTGTGGGGGGGGGGGGGGGTACATCATGGAAGGGTAATTGTCCGGATGACAACTGTCAGGAATGACTTATATATGACTTACAACTTACGTGAAGTATCAGGCATGGGCGTGTGTCCGGATGAAAGTAGTTATGATTTTTAAACTGTTGGCGGTAGCCAACGGTCTTTGGAGAGCGGAATTTCCAAAACAGCTAATGCGGAAAACTACTTCTTTTCTTTGCAGGCTACGATTCAGTAAATCGAAACCTGACAGGGTCCTTCTTCACAACAGCAAAAATGCACGCATTTTTTTTACCTTTTAATTATTTAAGATAATGTATTATCATGTGATTTATTACAATTACAGTTTCTAAAAAAATTATTTACAAAAAATCTTGCGCCAAATTAATGACACCTCTATTTTCGCTACTTACTTGAATGTAACCGAAATATTCACCTGGGTGTCCTTGAATAAGACCACCAAAATAATGCGCTACTTGGGTTATTTTTGACTCGATGCGAAAGTGTTATTTCTTTTTACCGATTCTTTTTCTGAATATGTTGACAACAAATTATTGCAATGTATTAATTTTAAATTGTAGCATGGAAAATCGAGAGCACGCATCATAGGACCTACTTTTGACACAGTAGGCTACGAATCACTAACAACCGATGCTCCTTACTACCACGTTTATCGATTTTTCTGCATGGCTCGTTGCAATTTTACTTGTTAACTGGCATTTATATAATTTGTTTGCATTAGATAATGAGCTTGAACAGTATTCGTTCGTTACCTACAAATTACTTTTTTATTATGATGTCGTATACTAATGAATAAGAGGCCATAATATCAAGTTTAACGGATGGAAATTGAACTTCATTTAAACAAATGTTTCTTTTTTTGGCAAAAATGATCTCATAATTCACATGCTTTTAGTTTCTTTTGTCGCCAACAGTCTTTCTACGATATCAGCGTTGTGATTATCTGATGCGACACGTAACAGTTACCTATGGTAATGAATAATCGTCTAGATTAATCAAAGATTTAAACTCGATTAACAAACAGCAAATGTTGTATAACTTTCATTTAAATATATTTTAACAAATTTCAATGCGTCAATAATGAAATGGGTGCCTTAGCAACGTTGTCTATAGCGTGTGTGGTGAAATAGCAAACTTGGAAAATACCCGTTGACAATAAAAAAAGAAGAAAAAAAACGTATATTAACAATGACATAATTTTGCTGATTTCATACCTTATGCATGTTGCTGACACGATTCCTAGGGTCTATAACGCCTTCAAACCGAACTGATATAAAAGTATAAACCTGTCATAATATGTTTTCACAAATCTGCAATCGAGGGCTCACGACTACAAAAGTTCGTAATTTCAAAATTAGTTTAAACTAACTTAGTGACCAATGAAATTAGTTGTAACATATCGACTTTGAATTTCATTGGCTAAAACGTTAAGACTAAGTATGAGACTGGGACTTTTCGTAATCTTATTAAGGGTCAAGGCTCACGATTACATCAAACAGTTTTCTATTTCAAACTTGGTCACAACTTAAAATATTAACCAATGAAATCGGTTGATAGTAACATATTGAGGGTTGATAGTAACTTATTGAGGGTTGATAGTAACATATTGAGGGTTGATAGTGACATATTGAGGGTTGATAGTAACATATTGAGGGTTGATAGTAACATATTGAGGGTTGATAGTAACATATTGAGGGTTGAAAACCAGAAGGTTCCAACTGTCATTGAAATCAATAGCAGTTGGTACATTCTGGTTTTTAATCTTCGATATGGGCTTTAATGTTCATTGGCTGATGATTTAAGAAAGACCCAGCTGAAGATATAGAACCCGGATCCAATGTAATGGAGGCCGGGTTTTAACTTTTTATTCACATTCGACTAAGAAGAGACGTTTGATTTGATTCCAACTTCCATCCTTTGACAATTGTCGAATCGCTAACCGTTCTATAGCCACGACCACTAAAATCAGGGGAGATCACTCTAATAATCTCCGACATCCGTCATTGTCAAGATGTCGAACGCGGAAGTGGCTTTAAGTGATGTACCCGACGATATAGGGTTGACTTATATCAAAGGGGACATGTCATTAAAGAAAGGGGTAGAAATCAAGAAGAATTCCCTTCCAATGTGTAAAAGATTTAACATACGCTTCAAAAGTACTATTTCGTCTTCTATTTAATTACAATAATAATAATAATAATAATAAGAAGAAGAAGAAGAATATGCGTTTACTACATATATTACTAATATACCACACGGCACCTGTTTGCAAAGGAATATAAAATATACCGGACTCGAACCAATAACCATTCGCAACCGTTGACTGTCAGTCACTGTTACCGATAAGTATACGACCAGTAAGCCTGGAACCTACCATGTCAAGAAACAACAAAACATATTCAAAGTAATGCATACATATGAACATAGTCAACGTATAATTTAAATAATTATGTCATTTGTTCAGCGCATTATGTAACGAAAATAGTCATTCAGATAATGGTTTCACTGTAAATATGGAAGACATGTATTTACATACGTGGCACGTTATATAAATGGAGATAGAAAAAAAAATGCAAGGGATTTTTTAAATTACTCATCGAAAAAAATCTAATGGTTTTCCAACATAATGTATATATAGGGGATACATGAATGTGTGACCTTGCCTTCTATACTTGTGCATGACGGGTTGTCTTTGCAAAGTAAAAGTAACTGTACACAAACAAATAATATAGATTTAGTTCCAAGAAACCAAACAATGAGTTTAGTAGATAGAAAATACATTTATATAACATTTTCATTTTTTACATCTCTCTGTGACGTGTGGTTTTGCATTTGGAAATACCCCTTAGATATTTCGATTATCAAGTAGCGAGTTTTGTTTAACTACAAATGACAACTGTTTTAATATTACTTGAAGAAATATTGTCTTTTATATTTGGTTGCATACAGTTACTGTCAAAAGATAAAATGTCATTTTCTTATCATTTTTCATAGTAGATAAGAAACTATATATGTTGCACAATGAATTTGAAAAAAGCGATTATTAATGAATTAAGTTCAAATTACCAGGAAGTCCAAATTCAAAAGTGACTATGTAATTATATAACTTGCATATTACACAAAACATAATATAGATTTATTGACCAATGATGACTCGCCAATGATGGTGATGAGAATAATGGTGATGATAATGATGATGATGCTATTACTGCTGATGACGAGGATGATGAGGATAGTGGTGATGATTCTAACATGATACCCGCTAATCTTTCTATAGACCAACAAAAAATTATCGTTGTTAAACTACCCATAAACAACGCAAAAAGAATTTCCGACTCTGAGCGGAGCATAGTAAAAAGTAGTTCCAATTACAATAGAAAAAATATAGGTCAAATCTTGTTAGAATCGAAATAATTTTCGCATTATCGTGTTTATCGGCTAATTAACAACTCTTCGTCGTTCCGATGCGTGGCTATTAAACAACTCGAGCTAACGCCCTCTTGGTTTGATTCCTACGCATCAGAACTCCAAATCGTTGTTTAAAGGCCGACAAACAACGATAAAAAAAAAATCGAAAATTATTTCTTAATTATACGATTGCTAATATTAAAACATGTTCACCCATTGTAACACTTTCAAAGCAACTGCAACAATACAGACATGTCAGGGCGGTGTTGATAACGAAAACAACCCCACAGAAGAATAATTGCCTACGTGGGGAGATTAATGTTTCGCTGCACGAGTCAGTTATCACCCGTGCGCAACCAGATCTAGCTGCACTCGCCCCTGACACATTTCACCCTGCATGGGGTGCGTGTCAAAGATTATAGAAAAGTAAACCGCGATGGATAAAAGCATTCGAACGCTATTGAAATATTCAATACGTCTCCGATCGGACACAGGAGTAGGTTTTCAGTTTATTGTCGAATGTATTGCTGCTTCTCACGAAGCTTTTTAGATCCGATTTCGGTCCGGGCAGTGGTTTAAAAACAGTTCATTTCGAACATCAAACAATCTGTAGTTGACGGCGTTTATTTGCACAGCGACACCTGCGGCTTTAC
The DNA here is from genome assembly GCA_027627225.1 of Congeria kusceri. Lineage (NCBI taxonomy): Eukaryota > Metazoa > Mollusca > Bivalvia > Myida > Dreissenidae > Congeria > Congeria kusceri. The sequence continues at coordinate 20,897,378 of CM051028.1, forward strand.
CTTCAATTGCGTGTTTTTATATCTGTTTAATTTGATTGTTTTGATTTTGATCTTAAAATCAACCAGCATTACAAACTTTCAACTGTTTGACGCGTGTCATGATTAAATTAAATTCGTTTGATTGTTGGACTGATAAAGCCCAAATTCTCATAGTGTTAGATTTCGAATCTAAACAAGCAAAGTTTTGATATCGATTGTGTCGGCAAATCGATCGAGTCGTTTGATCGAAATTATAAATAAATATCGAACAGTTAGATTGATTTCAGAAGAAAAATATAATGTATGCTTTCCTTTTCTAATTGCATTTTCTCAGCAACATAACACCATGGGAACAAAATATTGACGTTGATTCTGACGCTTACCAAATCATTTTAATGAATCTTTATCCCAATGAAACAAGTGGGTGCTCATAATTTAAAATAATTACGCAATTAAGATACAAATCAGCGTGTGAAAAGTGTAACCTGCTTTCGCATAACGTAATCGCCTGCATGATAAACGATTCTGTGGCAATATAAAACAAGAGGGCCATCATGGCCCAAAGGGCTCACCTGAGTACTGGCAAAGATAAAAGCCTTACTGTTGGAACAGGCATGAACAAATGTGGGAAATACGCCATAATGTAATATTTTTTCTAGCTGATTAGCTCTAATACATGTATTCCTTTGCTCCAAGGACCTGGGTATATTTTCTTAATCCTGGTATCCAACTTTTCGCAGGAAAATTCAGAGGAATGCTGCAGTTCTGAAAAATAATGGCGACGGCTGCTCAAAGGTCATGTCATGCTTGCCAGCTTGTTCCAAAGAGTGGAGAGTATTGCCATTTACCCTTCCTATATTCAAATTCGCTTTAGATCTTATGGACAAATTGGTTATGTTTGCCAGGGTTGTAAAATGTATACGCATACAAGAACATACATATTGGGGGGGGGGGGGGGGGTATGTCCATCCCGCTGCATTCTGGAGCATTTGAGGCACTTTTCTGGCATTTTAAGTAATTATTTTCTCTATTATAAAAACTTGTTTTCATCTTGTACCATACATTTTAAATGTTTTATCGACAGAACCAAAAACAATGTAATCTACGATATGTAACGAACTATAGAACCTATGATTATGAACAATAATCTAAACATAAAAATTAATAACGACTGGTGTTTGCAAAGATGTAGAATTTACATCACCACGCGCACCGTCGGTCCTTTCAACACGAAACGACGGTGTCTAAGACTTAAATTCACCGGCTTCAGATTAGTTTGATTTGGAAGGTGAACAGTGAATACTTTCCAAAATAGGATGCTAAGTTCGATTTAAATGAAAATCTCCATGCATAAAAATGGCAATTTGTGCATTTTCCCAAAGGGGCTATAACTCCGATGTTTTTGGCCCAATATGGCGCATTGTTTGCTTCCGCTGTGACCATACGATAACACACAAACTATGGAAGTTTGGTCAAGATTGGAACAAAAATGAAGCCTCTATCAAGGAAAAATGCAATTATTGCTTATTTTTCAACAAAAAGACAACTCTGGTGTTTGTAGTCCGATCCAGCCCATTGTTCGACTCTACTATGATCCTTTGATAATACACAAACTGTGGACGTTTGGTAAAGATTGGAAGAAAAATTAAGTCTATATGAACAAAAAAGGCAATTTTTGCATTTTTTATCCACAACATGGGTCCATAACTCTGGTGTTTGTGGTCCAACCTTGCCCATCTTTGGCTTCTACTGAGACCTAAAGGTCAAACGCAAACTGTGGACGTTTGGTCGTTTGACTGGATGAAAAGCAAAGAGAATTTTATTGGGAAAATGCAATTTCTGCAATTTCAGGGGAGACAATCCAGGGATTTATTGAAATTACATCGTGGGCTAATCGGATCGCTCTTGCTTGCGTTATCTCTACTTAAAGGGAGGGCCAGAGTCGCAAACTCATTAAATTTAGAGATATCCACCCAGGATTGGTAAAATTTTTCGCTTTTGCTGTTCTACTTCCTTGTAGGGGATATCAGGGGCGACAATTCCTAGAAATGATAAATATGGATCGAGAACTGGTAATCTATCAACAAAGTTGTCGTTCTTGCTTTCATAAAAGGAATACCGGGAGCGACAATTCCAGAACATAATGGATCTCCATCCAGGGCTGATAATCTGTATCCAAAATTATCTCTCTTGCTTTCAATTTTTCTTCTTGAAGAGAGCTAGGGGCGACAAATCCGGGACATTATGGATCGCCAACCTGGGATTATAATCTATCAAGTTGTCGTTCTTCCGTTCATTCTCTCTTTGTGAAGGGAGAGCCAGGAGCGACACATCCGCGACATTATGAATATCCATTCAGGGCTGATAATCTAGAGTATATCCCAGAGCTGTCGTACTTTTTTCATTCTCTCTTCTTAAAGGGAATGTTAAGGGCGATAAATCCGTGAATTTATTGATTTCCACCAAGGACTGGTAATCTGTACTAAGAGTTGTCGTCCGTGCTTTAATACTTAAACATTATTAAAGGGGCGACAATTTCAGGTAAACTTCTTGTTAAACAATCGATGTGCTGCTGAACGTTTATTTGCATTCACAGAAAAAAAATCAGTCATCAACGCTCTGTAACATGAGTTCAATATTATTTTTATAATGTTAACAGTCGTAAAGTTCAATGTCCTTCCAGTGCGAACATAACAATGTCTTTCATTTATTTCTTGACAAGGAACGTATCTCATGTGATACTGATAGATTTACCGCATCTATAGAATTCAATTTGCTAAAAGTGTGTCTTAATAACGGAACAATTGGCGATCGTATCACTGAAAGAAGCGGCGATAAACTGAGCAAATAATTAGAACATTTCCTTCGGCAACACAAAGGAAAGTAAATTAATATTTTATGACAAAGGTTTAAAATAAGGAAACAATTAATTCAATAACAACAATGTAATTGACATCTGGCTCGGCTTACCGAACACGGCAATCTCGTGCGTGATTCATAATGCGTGACGGGGGGTTGGTGACCAGAGGTAGGGAGCGGCGTGGATGATTGGATCAGTATTCAATTATTTGTTATCTTTGGGAAAAGGCTGTGTCCATCTCGCGCGACATTTGCTGCAGCTTACAGGAGCGGATATCACCTGTTTAATAGTTAGAAACAACAATTATTTCAAAATGGTTTTGGGAACACAGTATGAAAACGAAGAAACTCGGCTGTTGTTGTTGTTGTTGTTGTTGTTGTTTCGGGGTTTATAGTCCTTCCGCGCCTGAGGCTGCATTATGTGAGGACTTGGAAGAAACTCTCGTCAGTTAGAAATGTTTTAAATACGTATCGAAAGGCTAAATGCACACGCACACAGGTGGGGCAGTTTATAGGGGTAGAGGATAAGATACGACGGTTTATTATATTTAAAGGGACTGATCACAGATTGGCAAATTGACAATTTTCGATTATTTATCATATATCCCACACACAAAATTAAATGATGTAAAAACAAGCGAAATAACACTACTGACAGAGAAATATATTGGAAATATAGTGTCGTTTATGAAAAATAACCAATTAAAATGGATACAATTATATATAGCGTTTGCATTGTTTTTCATCGGTATGTTGAAAAACACGTGTATAAATGAAATAGCGTTAAATAATCACTACTATATATGTAAGTCAGAACGGCCGAGTAGTTAGCGCGACAGATTTTTGATTCCGGAGGTCGTAGGTACGACTCCCCGGCGAAGGCAAATCTTTTAATTACATATATTTGTTATTTATTTAATCTTTGTTTTAGATTAGTCCAATTGCTTTAGTTTATACAGTTAAGACATTAAATGAAATTTAAAAAAAAAACTACGAAAATCTGTGTCCAAGTCCCTTAAATATAGTGTAAAGTCAAGTGAAGTGTTTTGTTTATTATAGTTTCAGCCCTCGCGATTAAGGGCCAGCCAGTTTTGACTTATGAGACATCTTTACTGACGAACATCTTTACTCCCGATTCCTATCCTACATGTCGGGCGCTTAGCAGGAAGGTAATCGGTACCCTTTGATTTAACTAGCTTCTGGGTAGGCAAACGGCCATATCAGAACAAGCCCTGTGCGAAACTCGAACCTTCGACCACCGGCTCAGTATGTGAACGCCTTAACCACTAGGCCACGGTATAGTAAAGTGTTTGTGTATTATAGTGTAATATATGAGCGCATTTTTCAAGATTTAGGACCACTAAGTATTGTTTTTATGTTGCGTCGAAAGCCTGAGGCTCATTGAGATATTCTCGAGTCTGTTTCCAGGTAGAACCAGTACATGGTGTCTTGAGAAAGATCATTCGAGCGCTCCCCGAGTATGGAACGAACTCACGACCTCCCGATCGCAAGGCGGACACCATAGCCATTGCACAACTGCGGCCTCTAGAAGTCTGGAAATTAAAAGTTCGACCCCTATCATTACATACACTAACTATTGGTTCTACCCAGGAAACGGACTCAAATGTAGCTTTCGACCTTTCATGGGCCATCTTACGTATAAGAACCTAAATAGCATGTATTATGAGATTGTCTATTAACATAATTCAACGTTATGTTATTTCCCAATGGCCCAGTAAAGAACAAATCATTTTTCCTTTGATCTAATTAATTAGAACAGTTGTCGATATATATCAATCGATACCTGGCTTCTTTCGTGAGATCGTAATATAAGTCATTACCTTTAAAAGGAAACAGTTCATGTCCCTGAATAACAGTGTAATATCCAAAGGTATGTAAAACAAAGTATAAACAATATGTATTTGTTGGACTATTTCTTAGAAAAAACACTGGTACAACACGTTATTGCGTAATCGACATCACATTTGAATCACTGCATGTACGTTTAGGTCTGCCAAGCATTATAAAGGGATGTAAGTTCGATCCGTACAATTAATTTGGATGATTCAGGATTTCTTTTCATGAAGTTGTTTTGATCGTCCAACGACTGCTCTGTTTAAGCTTCATAATGGTGGGAAACCCGTGCGTAATGCATGTACGTAAAGTGTCGTCCCCAATTAGCTTATGTAGTCCGCACCGGCTAATCCAGGACGACACTTTTCGCTTTTATGGTATTTTATGTTTCAAGGAAGTATCTTCTAAATATAAATCCACTGTAGGCAGAAAGAGTACAATCCGCACATGCTAATTCGGGACGACACTTTACGCACGTGCATTCAGCCCGAATTTCCAACGACACGCCTCATTTGTTAGTAAATGCAGTTATGGAACGCGCAATTGTATTACTGATACATTAATCTAGATCAGTGGCTTACTAGGCAGCGTAGTATTGTTTTGAAACGGCTCCTATATTTGTTTGCACGATCTAGTAGTTAAGTAGCCCACGTCCTTTGTAAAACAGCTAGAAAAAGGCAAACAATTACGGCTGTTTTGTTTGTTTGTTTTTTTTAGGCGTCCCGCCTACGTTAAATCTGAATTAAATTGAATTGTGCATCGCCGCTAATTGTTTTCTCAGATCGTCTTATCACTCGATGATTAATACCGTCTCGACGTATATGAACAATACTGACATGTCATAAAAACCCCAATCACCCACTATGAAAGAAACCAGTGATCGTAATTATGACATCTGATATACTACAAGGCTTAAAGGTTATCGACCAACGAATAATAATAGTAGAGTGTAGCCGCAAAACTACTCCAAGCGAAATATAAACCCGAAATTACTACGCGCGACTTACAACTTCGACGCCCGGTTTGAAATCCGACACCATGTGTGACAATTGGGAGAAAAAAAACACATAATGGAAAATAATATATGATTTGGAATAATATTATCAGCTGATATGTATCTTAATGACTGCGTATTAAGTATCAGCGAAAATAGATCCAACCGATAAATATCGAAACATCTGTTTATGTCGTTATTCATACTGTACAATAGAAAGATAAAAATGACAAAAGGTAGTTGATTTGTCCATAATAATATTGGTGTTATTCTTTTAAAAATGCACACTCATGTCTGAGTATACTCCGTCTTGTGATATCATGGTCTGATTTTTATCAAAATAGCGACGACCATTAGGCTAGCCTGCTAGTATCTATTTTAAATTTGTTAACAGAAACTTTTAACACTTACGCAATAAATCATCAAAATTGCACCATGTAATGGCCTACCATCTTTATCGTTAATATTTGTTTTTCATGCACACCTGACAAATTTCACTTCAAAGAAATCAAATCTCAGGTTAGACAATCAACAAATATATCTTTTCTTTTGTATCGAAAACTTTAATTGTATATCTCTTTCTTCGTTTCTAAATAACAAATAGAACAAGCCATGTCGGTTTAAACTGTAGTGAATTGAGAACAATTGCATAAAGAATATATATTATTACAAAACATGTCAATATATGATACTTATTCATTGTGCACCAAGTGGGTTTGTGTTTAAATCTCCCAATTTATCAACATAACGCAGATGTTTTGAACGCCATAAAGCGCCATTACATCTTAGCAGGGGATGTGTTTGTATATACAGAAATGTTCACCGTTAATAATAGACTGATCAGAAGTTTTAAATATTAATTTTATTCATTTTTCGATGAACTGTGTGGCTTGGCGACCATTAAGCGCAACAATTAAAACATGTACATGTATATTTTATGCACAATCTATAAATTATCCCATACGTGTTCGTCTGATCTTTTTTGTATGTTTTGTGTGTTTCTGTTGTTGCTATTGTTCTTGTGGTGCCGCTCCTGTTTAATCGTTGTTGCTTTTTCTATTAAAAAAAAAGGCTGTGCGAAGACCGCGGCACGTTGTGATTATTGCGTGCCCACAAAAATTAAACGCGCGCGACTCGTAACTGCGATGTGTTAAGTCCCTTCGATATTTTCTTAATTGTCTTTATATTTTCTTTAGCTTATGCGTAGTATACTGACTTTGAAACGTTCATGCATATGACAACGTGTGAGGATGCGATCAGCAGCCATTACGATGAAAATTGCTGCTGCTGATGATGATGGTGATGATTATGATGATGCTGACGACGACGATGATGATGAGGAGGAGGAGGAGAAGGATCAATTATTATTGATGGTGATAATAATAATGATGTTGTTGTTAATAAAGGTAATAATACTGATGGTGGTGGTTATGGTTATAGTGATGGTAACCATGACAATGCTGACTTTGGTTATGAGGAGACGGAATACAAAATCTGCCATATGATGCTGCTGCTGCTGCTGCTGCTGCTGATAATGACGATGATGACGTTGCTACTGCTGATTATAATAACGATAGTGATAATGTTGTGACTGTTGTCATTGTTCTTGGTGACCGACAATAACTTTACTGCGTCTGTCTAACACTGGGTGCTAACATGGCGTTTCCTAGACTAACAAACAGCCGTCCTTGTACTTCTTTAACCCTGGAGCGACAGACAGAACTTAACAAATCTTACCATCTGCCTGTGAAAGATCCACGCAATAAAGAACCGTATGTACACCATGAGTCGACAGAAGTTACCCCCTGCCGACAAGTATACCCGTATCTGCTCGCGGTCTCACAATACGACTTGATAATGTACCACCGTTTAGTCACCGCGTCCATTGAAACACGTACCGTCTTTTGAGTATTCGTGAGTTGTGGGTTCAATCTTTAGTCATCCCACACAATGAAGACGGCCGCCCTGTCGCCTCGAGTTTAAGAAAGGTCGCGAAGCGTCACACATGAACAGCGGTGTCGGGTTTCACTATTTTATATCCCACAAAGGCAGTTATCTCGTGTGTGTTTTTTTTTAAATTAATGTTCATGAATCTTTTTTTCGGCAATTACAGTCAATTTCTTTTTTATTTGAGGGTTCAATTCTTACTATTGCGGCAATATGTGTTTGATAAACGTAAAAGTTGGGTTAAGGTTATTCGGTTCTTTTTAACTCGTGCATGTAATACCATTTAGGCTGTTGTAGTAGACTGAACTACTTGTTCACAAAGTTTTGATTTGTCATTTACAGTCAATTTCTTAATCTTTTTTTTCAGTATTCACATTTTAGTATTATTATATAATTAGAGTGTGTTTTTAATAAACGTAAATGCTGGGTAAATATGTTATGAAATCGCTGATGTTTACATGTCTGTGCATGTAAATTAATATATTATTCACTAAGAAAGATTACATTACAAAAATTGGAACTTAAGTTAAAATAGAGTTTCCTGTAAGATAAACCAAACATTGTTTTTAATACGACCCAAGTGTCAGTATCATAGTCCCTATGCTGTGCACAGCAAATATACTTTTAGCATAGTTTTGTATTATGTCTATCTTTAAGGTGACTTTATTCTAAACAAAATACGCGTATTAACTTTAAATATTCACTAATATGAAAACCATGTAACAAAAAAAAAAACAGAGTCAAGTCAGTATTTTAAACGTCAGTTTCTTGCATATTTAAAGCGTCCATCAAAGTTTGCCCGCATTTTGCACAAGCACGTTTTTACTATTAATTTATTAATTTATAAATCAATCAAAATTTGAAGATTAAATATTTAATGTTGCCTCTATAAATATTATAGAATTTCATTATAATACAAACAACAATGCAATACGTCAGTATAATTTACTACCAGTAAACCCTTCTATTTTATATCAATAATGTTTGAATCTCAAAATTTAATGCCAACATCGGTGGTTCAGTGGTAGAATGCTCGCCAGCCACGCAGGTGGGCCGGGTTCGATTCCCGGCCGATGCACATACATTTTACTGGCTAATTGAATATTATTTAAATTTGCGATGACTATAAAATGTTCTCTTTTCTAATTCATGCAAAAAGTTATACTTCTTAACAATTTTTCTTTCCAGTTAAAACTTGTCCCAGTTTCGCTCAATAATGAAGCGTATTTCCATTAATATTCGCCAATAAAAAAAACAACTTTTAAGATCGAACGACCTTGTTAATAAATACGTAATTAAAAATAATATTTTAGTAAATACGTTTTGTTTCGAATTTCCACACAATGGCTCGAAATACGGTAGCACTAATTAATACATCGAATTAAGTTTTCACTGCATAAGAATATTAAGAATTGTTTAAACCTTCGCTATGAACTAGAATACACACGTTCTCTAGTTCAAACTTCATTTAATGTGTTGACCAAAGATCAATTCATTCACCTTACATTTGAGCCGATTTTCATTGGCTTATATTTCAAATGAAACCTTAAGATTTTAAAATTCGTAACTTATCTGCCACGTGTAAACTTCTATCAGTGTAAACAAACCTTGTAAACGTCGTTTACAATGCAAGCTATACAACCTTATATTTTTAATCTATATGTCGACCGCATCGGTGGTTCAGTGGTAGAATGCTCGCCTGCCACGCGGGCGGCCCGGGTTCGATTCCCGGCCGATGCACGTTTTTACGATGATCGTATTTTTATTATTTGCAAATTGTTAAGACAATTTTAACGCAAAGTCAATTACCACGCTACAATAGAACTCAGACTGAACTTAGAATTTGAAGATAATAATAATGCTTTTTCGCCAACGAGGAGCTGATGACAACACTTAGACACACGAATGGTTTTTTCGATGTTACGGATGACTATAAAAACAAGACAGTTAGCTTATCCATTCATATTCGACAGATACTATAACCAATCAATCGAAACAGATAAATCAAAGCTGATTAATTCTGTTGATACATCTGAATGCAATCTTTCGTATCAACGTATTCAATCAGTTTTGAGTGTTACATCTTACATAAAGATAATATGACAATCAAATGATTGATTTTGACAGGAAGCTTCGTGATATATGTATCTCAGATAACGGTTCAATAATTCTATACACTGGGTATCTCTAATATCGGCAGACAACATCTAAATAATGATACATTTACAATACAACACTATCTATGTTCAATTTGTTACGATTTGTTTAACTAGGCAGGCAACATCTAAACAATGATAGCTTTACAACACTGTCTGTGTTTGTTACGATTTAATCGCCGATTAAATCAAATCGCACAAATCTCGATACTGATCGTTGTTTACATAAAATCATATCGCCGTAACGCGATACGCAGAATCGCGCTCCTGGCGCGTGCCGTGTCGTCTGCTGTCAAAATGGCGGGACATTGTGACAGACTCGGGCTCGTGCGAAGATAATATTTCCAAAGGCAGCTATTTTGTCGACTGAATCAGTACCATGAAATCTGATTAAAATCATGTCCAGTCTGACGCTAGCTACTGTACGTTAAGGCGTAAACAAGTTGTTGGTTTCCGCCTACCAGACCCCTTGTTTTTTTCCGCCAACCCTAAAAGTTTAGTTTTTGCCTATCGATCATTATTTTTTTCTGACATTTAGTAAACACAGCAGATTTTAAAAATACGAAGTGTAATTTTGAAATTTATTTTGAAAAAAAGTAAATTTCAAACTCATATTGGGAAATGTCTTTTTCTATGACCTTATTTATAGTAAGGTACAGTTTATTTACTTTTTCTATGACCTTATTTATAGTAAGGTACAGTTTATTTAATGGGAAGCGTTTAAACATTTTACATACAGTCTAATATATCAAAACTGTGTGGTGAATATGCCGCGAAGAAAAATAAAGTTAAAGAAACAAAAAAAAATATTTTTACCTTTCCCCATCTAGATTTTTTTGGAGACGTAAGCGGAAACCGGAAACCTTAATGGGCTGAACAGTTTTAGAGCGAGCGCAAGGATTTGATCGCAGTCCCATGATAAATGTGTTAGAAAACTCGAAAACTACAATAAGCCCATAGCTTACATACCCGTCAAAACGATACTACATTTAGTTCTAATAATTTGTTAGATATATCCTCTATGAGTTTTTTTTATAATACTTAATGAAAAACATATGGTTTTAAAAATTTACATTACAAGTTTTGAAAGCCGCTTAGTCTAAGATCTATAATACTATATATGGCAAGCTAGGAAAAACGTCGCCGGAAGTCGGGTTTCAAATATGGCGGATGTGAATTCGCAATAACGGGAGGTAATATCCAAGGGAGATCACCTAGTTTTGGGAAAGGCCTATTCGTCAATTTTCACATGTATCAAGCACGTTGCTATTTTGATGTTTATTTATTGAGAACATCATTATTATGATATGATATTATTATTGTTATAATATCATTAGTTAAATAGCGAAACACGCAAGACTTTTTATGAATAAAAATGAGCTAATACTGTAATAAACTAAATCGAATATTAATGAAACGAACCTTTTATAAAATACAAACATGCAAACCAGTGCGAGCGTTATTTATTGCAAAGACGGTTCATGAACGGCGCCGCGCATGTGTGTATTGTATGTGATGACTTTTATCGGAAGCATATGTAAGGGGCATTATTATATTTATCATGTTTACAAACACTTGCTTGACGTCGCTGAGTCAAACTGAGTGTATATTGAATATCAAATCTTTAGTTTTGCGATCTTGACTAAACTGCGTCTTTTGTTACAAAAAATAAGTCATGTCACTCAACACTTACTTGTAAAAAGATATTGAAATTATCGGCATTCTTCATAGATATAATAGAGAGCCCTTTGACGCTTAGCATCAATGTTTTTTTTTTTATAACTGCTGCTCTGTTAGACTGACTTGACATATGAATGACACAATTTTCGTCTTGAAGAAAACAAAACTACTACCGAAACCTGTATTGGAAAAACATGGCTAAAGTATTTATATCTCATCAGGCGACTATTTCCATGTTCCAGACGAGAAAACCTAATCCCATTAACTGTTGTCTATAGACAATTCCGATTTCCATCAAATTAATCAACTGTAAATCTCGAACATATACTTCATTACAATTTAATGGCCGCCATTCGAGTACTGAATGAAGCCTCGTTCTGAATCAGTATGCAAATATGTTATCTAGACGCACAGTAACAAAAATTGGATACTTTGGCGGAACTTTTTAAATACAAAGTTTCGTGGTCAAATGACGTCCCTTGGTAGTGATAAATCAGATGAACAGGCCACAAAGGGACATAGACTTAGTTCTAAACAAAAATATTAGCGCTGATAAATCACCATATGCCCAGACGACATGAAAAGGGCAATTGACATTGTCAACATTGAGTATTTACTAATTCATGTTCTAATCGCGTCTGTGTCCCTTCTTTCATAGACAATTCTGGACAATGAACGGGGTCATTCCGTGGTCGAGCAGTGTTTATTTAGTGACTGGAATCGTCCAGGAACCCGAAATAACTTCCAAGGACTTTTATGTATATAGCATTTACAGTACATCTAGCTAATGTCTCGAAAAGGTACCGTAATAGTAAGCTTTTATGCGGAGCAATAGCTGTAGAGGACGGTGCCGTAATAGTAAGCTTTTATGCGGAGCAATAGCTGTAGAGGAAGGTACCGTAATAGTAAGCTTTTATGCGGAGCAATAGCTGTAGAGGAAGGTACCGTAATAGTAAGCTTTTATGCGGAGCAATAGCTGTAGAGGAAGGTACCGTATTAGTAAGCTTTTATGCGGAGCAATAGCTGTATAGGAAGGGTAATAATAGTGGATTAACAGTGGTGGTGGTGGTAGTGGTGGTGGTGGTGGTGGTGGTGGTGGTGGTGGTGGTGGTGGTGGTGGTGGTGGTGGTGGTGGTGGTGGTGGTGGTGGTGGTGGTGGTGTGGTGGTGGTAGTGGTGGTGGTGGTGGTGGTGGTGGTAGTGGTGGTGGTGGTGGTAGTGGTGGTGGTGGTGGTGGTGGTGGTGGTGGTGGTGGTGGTGGTGGTGGTGGTGGTGGTGGTGGTGGTGGTGGTGGTGGTGGTGGTGGTGGTGGTGGTGGTGGTGGTGGTGGTGGTGGTGGTGGTGGTGGTGGTGGTAGTGGTGGTGGTGGTGGTGGTGGTGGTGGTGGTGGTGGTGGTGGTGGTAGTGGTGGTGGTGGTGGTGGTTGTGGTGGTGGTAGTGGTGGTGGTAGTGGTGGTGGTAGTGGTGGTGGTAGTGGTGGTGGTGGTGGTGTGGTGGTGGTGTGGTCGTGATGGTGGCTGTTGTGATGGTGGTGGTAATGATATTTGTGGTTGTGGTTGTGGTTGTGGTAGTGGTTGTGGTAGTGTGATGGCGGTGAAGGTGCAGGTGGTGGTGTTGGTGTTGGTAATATTGGTTGTGGTGGTGGTGGTAATGATGGTGGTGGTAATGATATTTGGGGTGGTGGTGGTGGTGGTGGTAGTAGTAGTAATTATATTTGTGGTGGTGGTGGTGGTGGTGGTGGTGGTGGTGGTGGTGGTGGTGGTGGTGGTATTGGTGGTGGTGGCGATTGTTGTGGTGGTAATGACATTGGTTGTTGTTGTGGTGCTGGTAGTAGTACAAATGATTCTTAATAATTATTTATAATCCTGGCAATGTTCAAACTTGTCTTGATACTTCTAAATATAGATGGTGTGAAATCTACTTAGAAACGTCAGTGGCGTAGCTTGGCTTCAAAATATATATAGGCACAATAGGCTGAATCTACAAAATGACGCTGCAAGCGATAATTTGGGCCAGGAGTGTTTATACTCGTATGTGGCTACAAACAACTAACTTCAGCTAAACCCTGATTCTACAAAATAATTGTAAAATAAGCGTGTGTTTATTTCATATTGACGTAATCGACTCGTTAAACAATGAAGTATCAACACAGCCAAGAAAGATCCCCATAACCCCCACCCCCCACTCTTGTTTTTATTGCATTGTTGGCTTATTTAAATTTTTCATCTCTGGAAAAAATGTATAGGCACGTGCCTATAGTGCCTAAAGGAAGCTACGCCCCTGAATGTTTAACAAATTTAAAAAATGCCATTAAAGACGTTCGCAACAAAAAGAAAATAATTGGGTTAATTTCTCCTTATGCTTCATTATTTCTTTATTGTTTATAGGTTACAAAATACTAATTTCAATCGATAAATATAAATCTTTGTAAGTCATTAAGTTCTAGTCAATGGTTAAAAGTTCATAAAGCATTATAATTATCAAACCACATGTATACAATATATATTGTCAAACAAATTAGTAAAAAAAAGGATCCATTAAATATCTTCATTCTATTTTGGCAATTGATACGTTGTTTTCGTAAACACGAAACATCAAAAAGGCTACACAGATACCCTATTTATAGTCCAATATTTGCCAAACAATTTCGGTGACCCATTCTTTTTATTAATGTTTTGATGTAAGTATACATTGGTGCATGTATGTGCGAAAATTTAAGAAAATCTGTCATTTGGAACTAAATATATTGATGCATAATAAAAAATATATCGGCACAATAGGCTGAATCTGCAAAATGACGCTGTAAGCGATAATTTGGGCCAGGAGTGTTTATACTCATATGTGGCTACAAACAACTAACTTCAGCTAAACCCCGATTCTACAAACTAATTGTAAAACAAGCGTGTGTTTCATGAAATTTATCTCATATTGACGTAATCGACTCGTTAAACAATGAAGTATCAACACAGCCAAGAAAGATCCCCTAACCCCCCTCCCCCACTCTTGTTTTTATTGCATTGTTGGCTTATTTAGATTTTTCATCTCTGGAAAAAATGTATAGGCACGTGCCTATAGTGCCTAAAGGAAGCTACGCCCCTGAATGTTTAACAAATTTAAAAAATGCCAATAAAGACGTTCGCAACAAAAAGAAAATAATTGGGTTAATTTCTCCTTTTGCTTCATTATTTCTTTATTGTTTATAGGTTACAATATACTAATTTCAATCAATAAATATAAATCTTTGTAATACATTAAGTTCTAGTCAATGGTTAAAAGTTCATAAAGCATTATACTTATCAAAACCACACGTATACAATATATATTGTGAAACAAATTGGTAAAAAAAAGATCCATTAAATATGTTCATTCTATTTTGGCAATTGATACGTTGTTTTCGTAAACACGAAACATCAAAAAGGCTACACAGATACCCTATTTATAGTCCAATATTTCCCAAACAAGTTCGGTGACCCATTCGTTTTATTAACGTTTTGATGTAAGTATACATTGGTGCATGTATATGCGAAAATTTAAGAAAATCTGTCATTTGGAACTAAATATATTGATGCATAATAAATGACGTTTCAAAAGGTATTATTAGTACCCTACTTAATTGTCCAGTCAAATTCATTATTTTAACAGTAAATATACGTAAAGCGTTTTTTATTATCAAAATACACTTGTATATTGCCAAATAAGACACGTGAAAACATATCAGTTGGAAGAACCATAAGCTTGTTTGAAAAAAAAGCTCCCCTACATATACTTAAAACATTGATAAAAAATCGAAACTGAAAAAGTTGCTTTGACAGGTACCGTATTCAACACCCAATATTTCCGGACAAAGCTGATGACCCCTATTTTTTAACACTGTTTTAGTTTCAGTATACAATGACACATGTATATGGAATTTTTTAACAAAATCTGTCGTTTGGAACAAAAGATATTCGAATATTTGATTAGTAATTGATGTTTTCAAAGGCATATTAAATGTCCAATGAAAGTCATTATTTAATTGGTAACAATAGATAAAGCGCGTTTTATCATTAAACTGCACTTGTATATTGCCAAACGAAATATTATAACAAAGATGCATTTAAAATCTCCGTTCTTGTTTGAATATGAACGCTTTATATAATTGAACATTGCTAGTCACACAAACTGCAAAAAGGACTTCGACAAGTAGCGTATGTAAACCCCAATATTCCCGGAACAAGGCCGGTGACCCCAATTTTTTAAGACTGTTTTAGTTTTAGGATACATTGACACATGTTTGAACAATTTTTTTTTTTAAATCTGTCGTTGGATAAAAATTGGACGAAATTGTTGCGAACGTCTTTAAAAGCCGACACAGATTTTCTTCCAACCTGAACTCGTTCGAAGAAAAAAACCAAACAAACACTTGTGGGACCCATTCCTAAGCGTTATCCAATAAAATCTCTGTGAATTATTGACTAAGCACTGAACAACCTTCGAATTAAATTTCACAGAACTTCGCAGAAAGTGTATTCGAGCAGTCTATCTATTCAATTATTGTTTTGATTTGTGCTTTCGCACCAAGATACTGTTACCGCTATCGACTGTTGATCTATAAATATGTCCACGTTTTTTAAAACGCGGTCTATTATTTGACGCCAATGGGATAAACAATTTGCAAACTTCATTGGTCAAATGGCCGTTGATGCTAGCGAAACACAATAACAATCAATAATGATTAAGCGAAACTAACATAACGCGTTTCCATCAATGGAAAGTGGAGTAGAGTTTTAAATTGCATAATATATTCGTCTTTTTTGTTATCGAAATACCGGTAAACGTATTAATTATTTGAAATGATGAATGTAGAAGACCTGCATTGCGAAATAGAAACGATTGTTGAATTCATAACCATACTATCATTATATATATATGCTATCTAGAAATCATTTTGAAATCAATGCAGTTAATGTAGAATTGATCACAATAAAGTAGACTACAAAGAAAATACAGCTGCACACTGAAAGGTTTTGATGTCATCAATATCGTTCCACCATCATCATCTTCTTCTTCTTCATTAACACCATCCTCCTACTCCTCCTCCTCCTCCTCCGCGTCAGCATCATCATCATCTTGTTTTCCGTTTAACTTTTACATCTTTATTTTCTTCTACTTCTTTTTCTTCATAATCATCTTTTTCTACTTCCTGTTCATAATCACAACATCATAATTATCATCATCACCATCGTCGTCATCGTCGTCGTCATCATCATCATCATCATAATCGTCATCATCATCGTCGTCGTCGTCATCGTCGTCAATATCATCATCATCATCATCATCATCAACACCACCACCGCCACCACCATCATCATCATCATCATCATTATCATCATCCACATCAACATCATCAACGTTATTTTTATCATCATCAGCAGCAGCAGCACCAACACCACTATTTCAGTCATCATCACCCTCAAGTAAAACAACAGCAATACAATTATATTTAACTACTATTACATACGCCAGTTGCGCTGTTCCCGTCTACAGTATTTGTGTATATCTCTTATTGACGTACGTAACTGTTTTATTATTGATTCGAATAACAACATTGGAGCCTTTGTTGATTTGATTGATGGTCGTAAATTCCGGATATGAAGTACTCCCATATGGCGCATACAAGATGAATATGCTTATCGTGCCCGCATAAAATGGCGATTAATTACATGGACTGTTATCCCCGTTTACCTGATGAGGAATGTAGGTTTCAGCCTTTGTTATTGATTTCGTCTGGATGTCTCAAGCATGTCTGGGTCATTAATGTACACTGTCGTATTGATCTTTAAAGGTGCAATTCCGTATTTATATTCAATAACAAACGCTCAGAAATATATCGAATCACTATTAAACACGCCATTTTAAATATCAACAACATCCCATTCCCATATCAATATTATCCCATTACCACATCAATAGTATCCCACCCCTATAGCACTTTCCCATATCAACAATATCCCACCCCATATCAACAATATCCCATCACATATCAACATTATCCCATTCCACATCAGTAGTATCCCACCCCTATAGCAACAATATCCATTTCCATATTAATAATATCCCATACCGTATCAACAATATCCCATCCCATATAAACAATATCCAATTTCCATATCGACAATATCTCTGTTCTATATCAACAGTATCCCATCGTCATATTTATATCCCACTCCAATATCAACAATATCCCACTCCAATATCGACATTATCCCACTGCCATATCAACAATATCCCACTACCATATCAACAATTTCATTTTTCCCTATCAACAATACTCCGTCCCATTTCAAAATATCACATCCCCATATCAACAAGGTCACTTCTCCATTTCAATAATATTCCATTCTTATAGAAACAATATCCCGCCACATATCAACGATTTTCCATTCCCACATTGACAATATCCCGTTCCATTTCACGAAGATGCCTTTCCCATATCAACAATTTCCCATGCTCAAATCAATAATACCCCTTTTCCATTTAAACAATATTCCTTACTCATATCAACAATATGTTCTCCCATAACAACAATATACCGCCCCATATCGACAAAAATCGCACCGCCATATCAACAATATCTCGATCAAATCAGCAATATCACATTCCCATATCAACAATCTTCCCTACGCATATCAACAATATCCCTTTTCATATCAAACATTTTCCAAAAATGTATCAACCTATATGATTTAACTGTACTTCTTTGGAAAGATATTCCGCAACAAGTGCGTTGCTAACGAATTGAAATAGCAGATGAAACTTTCGCCAGAACCAGTGACAACGTAGCTTTAAAGAAACCACATTGTTTGTATAGGTAACCCCCATTTCATAATGAAACAGACTTAAACTTAATCTTGTTATATAAGGAGTGAATCTATCGAAACATTTCGACAGATATATAAATAGATAGGACTTAAGTCCGACATGTACAGAACTGTATGGATTAGCCCGCTTTAGAAAATTACCTATTTATAATGATGTTTGGTCTAGTTTTGTGGGTCTATGTTTGGTATGTTTACCGATGATCATTCATTAGTGTTATTGTTTTTAATCTATTTGATAGTTGCTATATGAGTGTCCACCAGCGATGAAAATTAGCGGTGCACAAGTTTATATAGCAGTACAAAAATGACTGTTTCCTTTATTGCAGACGATATGATTTAACTTCTCGATTTAACTGTAAATACTGCTGTGGGGCTATTAGGACTATCATGATGTTAACATTGTTATTGTTGTTGTTGATGATGATATTGATGATAACACTGATGATATTAATATTTATTATCATCAAATGATCAATATCATATTATTATTGATATTATTATTATTATTATTATTATTATTATTATTATTATTATTATTATGGTTAGTAGTAGTAGTAGTAATAGTAGTAGTAGTAGTAGTAGTAGTAGTATCAGTATTAGCATAATGGTAGTGGTAGTGATGATGATGACGACGATGATGATGATGATGACGAAAATGACGACGACGACGACGACGACGATGATGATGATAATGATGAAGACGACGAAGATTACAATGATGATGACGATGATGATGATTGATAATTAAGGACACATACACAAAAAGGCGTGATATATTCTGACATAGTTTATACGTTGTTATTCCAGTTCCACAAATATTCACAACACCTGTGCAGGGTTTGGAATGTCTGCAATGCAACCTTTGGATAGTTGACATTGTTGCGGATAATTTTGCGGCAGGTCCTAATGACGAACATGTTACACGTCGCATTTGGAATATGTGCTGTACATGTGATGCTATAAGTAGAAAGTGTGTTATTGGCGCCGCCCATTGCAAACGCTTGTATTCACTGAGGGCTGACGGGTGTAAACTACAAGCGTTTCTCGAAGACAGCACGTGCATGTTCCTCAACGAAAGCATGATACCATTCCTTCATGTTGACCGAGTGTTGGTTACAATTTTACGAGCTTACGTGTGTCTTGGAGATCAAGAAGCAATTTCACGATGGTAAATGCTATTTTCTATAATACAAACGCCCCTTGTTGTTATGCTGTATGTTTTAGTGCAGTTAAGGTCATAAAAGTATACGTTGTGTGTGTTCTTGCAAAATTTCATCTACAACTAACTGTACAAAGACAATATAATGGTTAATAATAGTGATTTTTTGAATAAATGTCGTGATTTAAAAATAAAACGCGTGTTTTCTGTGCTTCTGGTAATAAAGCAACATACATGCGAAGGATTTTTTCGCAGTTTATTGTGTGTGCGTGTCGCAAAGAGACTATGTATGTTTTCCAACGAAGTCAAATTGTATGTGTTTGTTTATAAACGGAAATCACGTTAAAATTCAGGAAATGAACCGCGCTGTATGTGTTAATGTTCGTTAAGAATCCTACACGTGTCTTTGAGGAGCATTTTTCGTTACACGCGTCAGCCCCAAGTGGTAGTATGTAACTGAGTAAAACTGTGCTGTGCTTTGAATTTTTTTTACAAGAAAATGAAATATTTACATTATAGCCAACGCTTGCAATACGTTTTAAAACGACAAAGGATGAAATTAATTGCTACTCCTTGTAATATTGACTGGTGCCCAAGTTGAAATTGGTATTTGTTTTCTGGGATGTGAGGAATGTGGAGTGTAGACGAAATACCGGAAATAAATAATTATTTAGAATTTCAAACACTAGTCCAGTAACAAAAGATACTTTAAACACGTAGAGTTGAAGTATCCGCAATAACAATTGCTCAGGGCAGACTATTGCTATATAAGTTGAAATCAAATGTTATCTTTAGCCTTAGAAGTACTATATTTTACGTTCATGTATGCAATTTAAAGGGACTATGTCAACAATTATTTTTTCTTGTTGCACAATAAACTATATTAGATTATAGAAAGTGGCCATTCTAAGACCTGTACATTAAATAAAGAATAAGTAATAAAATAGATATTGAGATATTTGTAAAAAGCAAATCAGCAAAAATGTCAGAAAAAAATATAACCCCAAGCGGGTATCGAACTCACGACTTAGGAGCCATACGAAAAAATGACTGTAGGCAGCGCTGTAACCAACTGCGCAATTCTGCTTTGTAAGGAAAAATGTGTAATCTGTGGTTATACAAAACACTAACAATTCTGACGTCAAAATGTAAGCATGAAAAGGGTCAAGCAAACATGACCCAAATTATAAAATGATTTTTATCTGAGAATGCAAAAACTCGTTTCCCATTATATAAACCAATTTCAGATTTTTTTTAAAGAAATTACCCCCTTGAGGCCCTTCTCGTTGACATGGTCCCTTTAAACTAAAGTTCAGGAAAAACACGAGATTGCCTTTATAAACATGTAGATATCTGGACCCGGGTCCCAAAACCATTAATATTCTCAAATATAATATTATTCGCAATTTAAAATATTGACCCAAAAATAAACTTGTGAACCAATAAAAATGCTTGTCATAAATTAGCTGACTTGAATTTCTTTGGCCAATATTAACCTTCGACATCGAGGCTAAGTAGGGTAAATTTTTTCACAAATCATAGTTTTCACACACCTGTGAAAAATATCATCTCATTTGTCACATTTTTAAGTGTGAAGAATTTAATTGGCTAAAAACGGGGTATGCGTTATGATCACAGAACAATATGACTTCATTGCATATCAAAAACTTGATGCAATCACAAACTTGACAGAAAATGTGAAGAATAATACTGAGCTGTTTGAAGAATAAGATCTCAATTTTAACACCTGTGAAGAATGAGACCCTATTTTTCACAGATGTGAAAAATGTGATTTGTAAAAAAAAAGGTCCTACAAGACTATGTTTTAGCCGACGTTGATGTGTTTGTCTGTCTGTACTTTATCAGCTTGACGCAAAACGTTATAAGCGGATTGGCATGATATTTTCTTGGATGGTTTTAAATTGGTCATCGTCAGGTATCTATGATGTTAAAGGATTCTTAATTATTGAGAGATATTGCAAATTGCCTCATTCTGTAATAAAAGACTTTTATCACATGCTATACCTTGTCTCCCGTGTAATACAACCATTACGAATATTTCTATCTTACACATGTGTAAGATAACATTTTGAGCGTTTTCATTGGCTTCATATCCTTTGACTGACCAATCGCATGACGCTATTTTTTGTGAAATGACGTCGTCAACATGAAATGACGTCAGGCCAATACTAAATTTTAGGATTTATCAACATGTTTTGGTAAAATTACACGTTTCGTTTTCGTTTAAAAGCATATGATAAAAAAGATCTGACACTCGTTGTCATTTCATACCATATTTTACAAAACTCGTCCAGGAAATTCGTTAATTAAGATCGCCAAAGACTCGCTTACTAACACAATTCCTGAACTCGTTTAATAAAATATGGTATGAAATGACAACTCGTGTCAGATCCCATATATAACTAATTGGTTGCACAACACATGTAAACAGACTATATGTCAATAAACTGTTTAAATGATTGACAATATGTATTTTTTTCCGGATCAAGAAAACTCTTTTAAATATGTTTTTGTATTTAAAATAAATCAGTGGTTAATTCAATTGTTTACTTTGTACAAAGAAAAATACTTCCTGCCCAATGCGGATTTGGAGCCTTTAATGACAGAGCGGTAAATGCGGTACATGCGGTACATGCGGTACATACGGTACATACGGTACATGCGGTACATGCGGTACATACGGTACATGCGGTACATGCGGTACATACGGTACATGCGGTACATACGGTACATGCGGTACATACGGTACATGCGGTACATCCGGTACATGCGGTACATACGGTACATGCGGTACATACTGTACATGCGGTACATACGGTACATACGGTACATGCGGTACATACGCTACATGCGGTACATGCGGTACATGTGGTACATGCGGTACATGCGGTACATGCGGTACATGCGGTACATACGGTACATGCGGTACATACGGTACATGCGGTACATGCGGTACATACGGTACATGCGGTACATCCGGTACATGCGGTACATACGGTACATGCGGTACATACTGTACATGCGGTACATACGGTACATACGGTACATGCGGTACATACGCTACATGCGGTACATGCGGTACATACGGTACATGTGGTACATGCGGTACATACGGTACATGCGGTACATACGGTACATACGGTACATGCGGTACATACGCTACATACGGTACATGCGGTACATACGGTACATACGGTACATGCGGTTCATGCGGTAAATGCGGTACATGCTGTACATACGGTACATGCGGTAAATGCGGTACATGCGGTACATACGGTACATGCGGTAAATGCGGTACATGCGGTACATACGGTACATGCGGTACATGCGGTACATACGGTACATGCGGTACATGCGGTACATGCGGTACATGCGGTACATGCGTTGACATGTTATTCCGGACAATACAGGTCTTTGAACTCACAGTTCTGAAATCCGGGTTGGCAAAACATTGCAGCTTGTTCTAACATTTTCCACACGCTGTATATGTACTTTCAACCGGTAGGTCTCTTACCTTACAACTATTAGTATCGTGTTACAATCGCCAGCAAAGCTGCAGGTATTAATGACCGATCGGGTACTACATGAGAATCCATTAGCAAGTTAGCGACAACTACCCGTGGTAATTATATTGACACATTGTGGTGAAAACGTCCGTTTATGTTATTTTTATGACCGTTTTCTGGTGAAATGGGAAAATTAAAATGCAATAAAATGGAAAAAAAAAACAATAAAAAATAAATAAATACAGTCATAAATGAATGAATGAATGAATGAATGAATGAATGAATGAATGAATGAATGAATGAATGAATAAATGAATGAATAAATGAACGAACGAACGAATTAACTGTTGCCGACTGGTTTGTTGTGGATTATATATCGTGGTAATTATTATATATTCTGTTTCGAGAAAACAGAAGAAACTCTTCGGCATCTGTAATAAGTATATTTATAATAATAAATATTATAAATGTCCTTCTTGCACGAAATGAAAGTATCGAATGACCTATAATAACAATACAACAATACAACACGAATTATGTGATCCGACGGCGAGTTAATTGAAGTATAATATATAATCATGATAAATAATAATTACAAGCACTTTGTAACAATGTCAAATACAAATAATACAATAAGACACAAAACAAAGATATAATATAATAACCTGTAATAAGTATATTTATAATAATAAATATCATAAATGTCCTTCGTGCACGAAATGAAAGTATCGAATGACAAGTTTCTATCATTCGATACAGGTGATTGGATATTTTTGAGCAATTCTCAAATTAAAGTGCATGGGCTAGGGAGTAAGTGAAATTCATGTTAGTATAAAGTGAGATTTAGTTATCTAAATCTATTCAACTAAATAATAGCCTCAACAGTTAAACTACTAAAAATAAATGAATGTACATGTTACTACAACTACTATCTACAATTTATACATTTACTTTTCATTATCTACGTGTACTATCTTTAATTTAACATTTAAGCTGCACAGTGTTAAATTAACAGATTATTAATATAAAATGGGCTTTAAAATGACAATAACACAAAGCATAATTGTTGAATATTTATTTCAGAATCGTATTATAAACGCCCTGTAACATAACGAACGCATAATACACGAACGAACGGACAAGCGGACGGACGGATGTACGAAAGAACGAACGAACAAACAAATCAATAAATAGCAACGGTCACAAATATAAACGAATCGTCGTCGTCGTCGTTGTTGTTGTTTGTTTACTGTTTAAAACTAAAATTGTGGAACCAGTTATGAATTGATTTAAAAATATTATAAAAAAAAATTAATGCTTGAAATTAAACTCATCGGAGTAATATCTTTTACGTAAAAATAACCATTCTGCATGCTGTTTAGCATGTTTAGTAGTTTCTCAAATCGATTTGCCAGATTATAATGTACATGTAATTGTGCCCACTAGCCAATATTGAGTCACACGAATCTCATACAAACTATAATTACTACTCAACGTATTTAAAGGCTCTTACTCACACTTATATTGTGGGTAAAACAAACGTTCCCAAATCAAAAATGGTTTCAATAACCTACTCAAGTACAGGAACAAAACATTAGGGCAAAAGGTTTTTGTTTTTTTGGCAGCACAATACGCGTGCCTACATAAGACTTCCATGACAAATACATATTAATTAACTCTAAAATCATCATTTTTCATAAGGCGTAAAAAAATTATGTATGTTTCAGGTTACCCGACCTACCCTAAAAAATGCCCCGACGCTAGAACATTTTAATGAGTTTGTCAGATATCTGTTTGTTTTAAAATAAACAATCAAAATATCTGACCCACTCAATCAAATGTTCTAGGGTCGGGGCATTTTTTTTAGTGTAGGTCGGGTAACCTGAAACAAACTTATTTTTTACGCCTTATTAGGTGTTCAATTGATAAAGACTCGCCTTATTTCTGCACTAACAGAGATACGTACATAATTCATGTTCTCAATAAACATGATATGTACATGATTATTTGAAAACATAACAAATTAGGTGGAGATGTTTTAAACTTGAAAACACAAAGCAGGTCAACAATTTTCTGCTCATTTAATTAAGCATTGTTGTTTCTTAATATGTGGCGCGTCGTGAGAAAACCGGTCTTAATGCATGTTCGTACAGGCTAATTCAGGATGGCACTTTCCGCCTTCAGTGGATTTGTGTTTAACAGAGACTTCCTTGAAACAGAAAATACCATAAAAGCGGAAAGTGCCGTCCTGGATTAGCCTGTGCGGACTGCACAGGCTAATCCGGGACGACACTTTGCGCACATGTATTAAGACCGGTTTCCCCACGACGCACCTCATATGTACTTGTGTGTTTTATTCTTTTTCATCTGCTACATTGTGAAAAAGCGTCAATTTCTGCATCGATGGTTGTTATTAATTGGATAACGACATGCCAATCATGTTGACTTCATTATTGTTGCTTGCAAATCTGGTCTGCTGCTGCTGCTGCTGTTGCTGGTGGTGGTGGTGATGATGATGATGATGATGATGATGATGATGATGATAATGATGATGATGATGATGATGATGATGATGATGACGATGATGATGATGATGATGGTGATAATGATGATGATGATGATAATGATGATGATGATGATGATGATGATGACGACGACGATGACGATGACTATGATAACGACGACGATGAGGAGGAGGAGGAAGAGGATGGGGAGGAGGGGATGGTTTCGGATCCAATCATTTCTAGGTACAACAACACTTCACTTAAAT
This sequence comes from Congeria kusceri, assembly GCA_027627225.1. Classification (NCBI taxonomy): domain Eukaryota; kingdom Metazoa; phylum Mollusca; class Bivalvia; order Myida; family Dreissenidae; genus Congeria; species Congeria kusceri. Next base: position 20,923,162 of record CM051028.1, read on the forward strand.
GACTTCTGATATGACTTTTGCACATATTTCATGCAGTTTAAAAACGGAATGCGCATCGCAATTGAACAGAAATTCAATATCATTTCATTACAATATTAAGACGCATTTAGTGTCCTTTTTACAAGTTCAATGGGTGAGCCTTTATCATGTCTGTGAAGGCCAAAATGGTCTATCGCCGCCAAAACGAGGCTAGGTGTGTGACAAAGGACGCTTATCTATTTAATCAGTAAGTAAAAATGATCAGTGGCTCTATGTAAAACATGGTAAGTGTGGTTAATTTCTTTGTATCTATTCATCATTGCTTGTTTTTCGAATTTGACTGTGTATGACTCCCTGACAATACGGGTCGACCTGTAGGCGAAAAACTTCCTTGATATAAGGGTGTATTCCATATCAGTTGTATTGTTAATGTATTAAACTTAAAATAAGCGATGCGTCATGTTATACATTTTGGTTTAGTTTCTCTTCTTTATCCATTTTGTATTGTTTAGAAAAAGCAAATATGCATTTGATACGTCTCTGGAAAAGGATTACCGATCGTACAGCTATAGGTTCAAACAAGTGCAATCAGCAAAAACAAACATAGAATTACACGCTTCCATAAACGCGTACGCACTTATAATAATTTAAAATTGTTTATTTTTACAATTTTACATCTGCTTTCAGTTACTTGTTAGCTATGAAATTCACTATTTCGATTGATTCATATGTCCTTACGAATCGGAAGCGTTCGATACTTTCCGTGGCTGTTCGTAACGAACATCGTTAATTTCCGGTGATGCTCGGTCAGACGAGCGTTCGCAGAACAGATAGTTGAAATCAAGAGGTTGTGGTAAATATGACCTTTAAAGCTGAAACAGGCCTTTAAAATCTGTTTCTTACAATAATTTAGCATCGACCTCTGTTTCAAATTTTTAATCAACACAAAAATGAATGGGATATCACACACATTTGAAATTGTTTTGCCACAATGTTATTTTCACGTTCTTAATGTCATTGTAGTACAGTACACGCCCTTTTTTTGATAAAATATAATAAATAACAGAAATATACATCAGGACGTGGCGATATTACATATTAGGTGTAAGACAGAAAGGAAGCATTTATTCTTGCTTTACAAGTATTAATGATTGTCTTTCAAATTAATTATTATACCACATACATAAACATTTTTTCCTGTGACAACTACGTTTTCTTGATACCGGGTATTGTAATTAAATTATTGTTCTAGCATAATAATTATGATTATTTTGGTCTGCGGCGTAATACAATTTGCGTGTCTTTGAAGGCAACTATTTCTCGATTATCGATAGAACACTCATATGCGGAAGAAATTGTATTTATCGCACGGAATATAACTAACTACAGCTAGAAAGTGTGTGGGCGTCAGGAACTTTTGTTAAGTACTTTGTGTACAAACGATTTTACGCATTTAGTGCCAACAATAAACGAATGCTATAATGTACAACCAAAACTCGTGGTAAGGCCATTAGTGAAATCTCGAAGTGACTTATAATCGGTACGACCTCAAACGTATACTAGTGCATTACTTTGTTTTATAAAGGGAATGAACTTTTAAAACAATATACGCAATTAAACATTCATTAGGGGATTTGGACTTTGTTTTATTTATTTAAATTTGTACTGATTTTACTTTCGATATTTATGATGGTAAATCTTCATCGAATAATGATTAGTGATTGTCTTCGATTTATAAAAGTGATTCATCGTTCGGTCAAATGTTTTTGCGACGTTTAACGAGTGCATCCCAACGCCCTAACGTAGAAGCTAAAGTTTCCTTTTTGAATTTATTTGAAGTGTTGTACTTTCACAATGCTTATATTTTTTTGCTTGTTTTAAGACATACACAAAAGTCACGTACATGCTTTCTTGGTAGTTCTGGTGTTTTGCTGCAGATTTAAAGTGCTGAACTAACGTAATTCTTACAGCCTTTTGGTAAAAGATATTAAATGGTTTCTTGCTAATTCCATGCGAGATTAACTATACATGTACATATGATGTTTTCTAATTGTACCACATGCTAGCAAAACTGCTTCGTGAGTGCATTTTTTTAGTATTGTTGTTTATTTGTTGTTAATGATAATTGTTGTTGTTGTTTTTGCCGCCGCCGCCTCCGCTGCTGCTGCTGCCATAAATTCGTTAAAATGGTCATGCAGTTGATGGACGTGTATCCAGTTAGTAAACATTCGCTGCTGCCTAATTTCAGTGTACTTTTATAACATTATACCAAAAATCTCACATTAGGCATGTGGAGAAAGCACTATAGCGACTAACTGACTCATTCTCAAATAGTTTACTGCGCAATAAGTATGTTCGTGTCACGGACAGGACCATTGTGCAGCCTGTCCGGGCATTGATCTTGGGACATATGCCAAGAGTGCAAGAGTTTCGGGTTTGCAAGCATATCCGATACTTAAAGCTAGCCCCTTTAAGACTCGGTCTCTACCGGGTTGTGGCGACCGTACGACGAGCTTGCGGTTCCCGCATGGCGTCCATGCGTTTTATTCTCGACGTTAAGGTCGCCGCAACGTCAGCACACATTAGCGCAAGCGCTTAAGCCTCGGCCACAACCCAAAATTGTTTGTGACCGAGGCTATAGCAGTTCCATTAAATCGACTTTGCCACCTTGCGCTGTTTTTAAACCCGGAACCTGCTAACTGTAGGTAGTCAATCGAGGCCAAAAACCCTATGCCACCGTGCGCGAGGTAACTGCCAAATCAACAAAGTTTTACCGAGTTTCCTACACAGTAATTAGGTTCAAAGCTGGAAAAGTATTCAAGCATAGGGGCAATAGCATTCTGACACTTGGCGCGCGGCATTCGATTGCATTAATGCCCGGTTATAATTCAATTACCCGCTTTCCATTTCCCTGCTATTCATTTACACAGCAATACATCGGGTCAAGTGAGGACAACAACCTGACCAGTGGTCATTCACACGAAACTGACCATTAGCAGCTTACAGGTACTAAATAACCCAGTTTTTACGAGGGTTGACTGACCAATTCACTGACCAAGAGAATAATTAAATATGCTAAATCACGCAATTTCTTGTAATGATTTTATCATTAAATCATTATTTAGTTGTAGTAAAATGAAACTGCCGTCTTATCGCAAATCAAATCTCGCGGCGTACGTGAGGTTACGATTGTTGAACGGGATTTAGCAACAAATTGTGAATTACATTCGATCTTTTTGAAAAGAACTGCAATTGCTTGTACTAAATTGCTTTTTTACGTGTTCTAAGATAAAAATATCATTTAATTAAGTTTTGTATTATGGTGAACCATAAACGAAAATCAAACGATTTGACAGAAAGTGACAATGCGATAAAATTTAATGTTTCCTATTGGATTTCAGGTCAACAATCTATAAACCTTACACTTGATACACTTTAATCAAAATGCCTGCTTGATGAACCAATTACATCAAATACTGTCATAATGATAATCACCATCCTCATCTTTATTATCACCCTCGTTGTAAACATTATCAGTAGCAACAGCATCTTGGTCATCATCAACATCTTCTTCATCATCATATTCTTTATCGTCATTGTCATCATCATCATCATCATCATCATCATCATCATCATCATCATCATCATCACCATCATCACCATCGTCATCATCATCTTCTTCTTCTCCGTCGCCGATGTCCTCGTCATAATTCATATTTATTAGGGTCAATCATGATCGTCGTTATCATCAACAGCAACATCATCATATTCAAGACGATTATCAGCAGCAGGTAGCAAAACCACCACCACCATCACAACTTATCATCAAATTATGAGCAGTATCGATTTATCATTACTGATATCATTATAAATGGTCATTGTCATCATTAGTCTTCCACCTTTTTTTCATCATCAACAACAACAGCAATAGACGCTTCCACAGATGTCAATCATATTCAAATTAATCTGCAATATTATCCAATCATCGCACTTGGAAATCACGTGTTTAGAGGTTAAACTATTTCATACAAAAGAGCACGTGCCTAATGTTTGTGATATTCAAATGAGCACGTGGTAATGTTTGTGATTTTCGATGAATGGAAATTAATCCTTTAACAATAGCTGGGGAGGAGTTTAAACTATTCGTGGCAAATCCAGGATCGGTATATTGCATCATTGTCTCGTGAAGTGATTCAAAAATAACCACAACAGTACGTAAATGTGCGCTGTGTTGACTAACGACACCTAATTCAGCGGTCAAGAAGTCAAATATATTAAGTGACACTGGTTCAATTCTGCAAAACAATTGTAATTAGATTATTGTATTGCCAGATACAGTTTACGCAAACAATTGGTGCCTGCAAATCCGATAACACCGACTAGACTGCAGACATAACGCATTCGGACTGCGACTTGTTTAAGTTTAAAATTTTAAAATTTGGACGCTGAATGTTTTTTTATCCGGGACTGCTTCGAGATCTTCGTCTCCATTTACCCCCCCACCCCCCACCCCTGCTGCCCCTCTCCCTCTGGGCTGGTCAACATATTAATGTCGAATATCATTTGCAATTCAATATTCTTTTTTTGTTGGGGGGGGGGGGGGGAGATATTCAATTGCAAATGAATATATAATTTTTAAAACCTTCATTAAAAGCAATAAATTAGTAAATAAACAACAACAAATTATTATTAAATATTTGATAACTGACCCGGCTACCCCTCCCCCCACCCCTGCTCTTTTTGAACAGCACCTTGTAGTATACCTTTTAATCCTAGCTCTTTCCTCAGCTATAATAAATTATTATTAATTATAAAATATTCGTTAAATGTGAAACTGTTGTATGTGCTTAACATCACAATATCAGATACACTAATTTCGATTTAAACCCTCGTATTGTCTTTGTGCGTACGTACGTGTGCGCATCTCCGTATTCGTCATCACGTCTGTCCGTGCGTCCGATCAATTTTATGTCTGCACGAGTTCATTCATTCACTGTTGTGTATGTGGCCAATGAACTTAATTATTTTGAAATTTTAATGCAAGTAATAGTCTCTATTCTACGTGGCCATAATTTAATCAATTCTAAATGGCGCTGGTTTTCATTAAGATGCTTGTATTATGTAATGCAGACATCGTAAGTCCCCAGTTTTATTAATACCCCCCGCGGAGGTTGTTCTAGTGACCATGTCACAATATTCGACGCAGTTTGCTGTTTAATTAACTTCCGTACATAAGTATATCCCTATAGACGCAATAAATCTTGATACTGAAATAATAAAGCATTAGCTGTAAATAGACTGTCTTTATTATTTAGATATTTAGATATTCAGACAATCCTTTACCATGTGTGGATATAAACAGACTTCTATTACAGATCTACCTTGCGTATAGGTTTAAGACGTTTCGTCGTGTCTAAATAGTATATCGCCAAAAAAAATGGAGAAAACCACGCCTACCCGACGAGAATGATGATGTGCTTTGAATTGTTGTCTCAAATACATGCAACCCTGTAACCATAAATTACAAGAAAGAAAACATCCTTTAGTAACGAGCCATCAGCATTTGCATCCACAATTATTTTTTTTTTTAAAGAAATTGTAGGTAATCATTGCACAGCGCGGTTACATGGCTGAGGTTTTGCCAGTGATACTTTTACTCGTGGTTATTGCTTGAAGATATACATACTGTAAAAATTTATTTCGCGGTGTCTGAAGTTCGCTCATTTTTTTTTCCATTTTTATTATACAAGCTATACAATAATGGTGCAAAAAATAAAATTAGACGCGGGGTCTTAAAGGCCTAGTATAATCCTTCTTTATTTGACCTCCCCCTCCCTCCAAATCTGGAGTATTGTACCCCTGTTTATTGACACCCTGCTGTGGTGACAGTGCGGACTCAGTGTGGCGACCATTATCAGCTGATATCAATACACTGCTGCAGTGTTAGAGATAAGTGGAAACAGTGCACTCAGCCATGCTCAGTCAGTTTAGAGAAAAGATTGCAGATAATGATAAGAGATTTTATGGTGGACCCAATACACAGAGCTGAATATCCCATGGAGAGGCCAGACATAAATAAACTATGCATGTTTGAGCCACGAAATACGCGAAAATTATACCACCGCGAAATTTAAAGATCTTACATTATCTGCGTTTGCGCCCGTAACAAAAATTCATTCCACATGTCTGCGCCAACAATCTGAATGTGTGGTGTGATGGGACGCACCCTAATTCACGCGTTTCATGCAATGACCCCAATCTCGCCATGCATTATTTTTTGTTTTATATCCGATGTAAAAAGATTACAACCGCTTCTTTAGTCGACTTCTTGCACATCTTATGTGCATTTATTTCTTAAAACAATAAAGTTCCTTTAGGTCGACCAGTGGCTGTTTCGTTTGTTTGTTTGTTTATTTGGATTTTTTGCAGTTTTTAACAGTATATCAGTCATATCACGGCGGTCAGTTAACCTACTCACACTTTTCCTGGGCAAGCTTAGCCGATCTATGCGGTTTACCAGTACTAAGTGCGCATACTTATGCCTGTAACTGACAACTGCCCTACTTGAATCAGAGGTAGGGGGAGAATGGCCGTGGAAATTATTTCATGACCAATCCCCACACAAGTTATGTGGCCGGGCTGGGATTCGAACTCACGATCCACAGATTGACAGTCCAGCGCTCTACCAACTGAGCTAGTGGCTGTTTCATTTATAGAGTTCAATTTATATTAAAGGGTTTATTTAGGTAATAGATGGCGAAATGATGATTGTTATTCGAGCATAATTATATTTGAATAATAATTATGGACAAAACACTGAAACTGGATTCTTTTATTTCACTTACTTACACCTAAAGATTAGTTTCTTGTGAGTTTTATGTATGTGTTCCTCATACAGAAGAATGTTGTACTTAAAATATCCTTCAGCAAGTTTTGTCATTAAATTGAAAGTAATTTCTTGTTTTGGTACCACGAAAGACCATTGTCTCGAGGCTTTTATAAAGATGCTTGTTCTGTAAAATTTTGGAATGTAATGAAATACAACCCACATATCAACGGGCATTTAAACATTTCCCTTTTCAACAAACAACAAAATTAAAACTAGTTGCACCTTTTAATAAGTGATAACATGTTTATTTTCAAACACACGCATCTAATTGTATCAACAAATATATAAATTCATGTATTTAGACTCTATTCGATTACATATACTTACACGTATACCAAGAAAGAAAATAATATGTAAAACAAATAACCTTATCGCCTTCCGCTTAATATAGAAATGTGGAAAACCTAATTATAGATACGCGGCATGATAAACAATACACATTACTTCCTGATTTTTTTTTTCAAAAATAAAACGTACATGGTCAAAGTCAACCGACAATTGTAATTAACGACCAAGAAGCACGAGTTAAAATATAAAATTAATCTAACACGTTTTTTTCTTCAAATCGCACACTTATTGCTATTGTGTATAAATTTGTCATCGATAATGATTAGTCTATTACTGAAGATGACCATTATTTTTTAGTTAAATAAAGATTTCACAACCGTTTGAAATACGTAAAAGTGAAATTATCGGTGTTTGTTCAATATACTGCATAAAGGTGTTTTAATTATTGGAATAGTCTAAACGATAACTAATTACCAAGTGTAAAAACAAGTCAAACATCAAATAATATAATATAAACAAATATGAATAATTAAATACCACATTCCGTTATATGTAGAACCTACAAATGAACTTGATGCATTCATTAAACTGAAAATGATAATCATCATTCAAAAAGAAGTTCCCAATTCTACCATATTTTAATTATACTGATACTGATAACTTTAAATATAAGAAACAGTGCATTATTTTAAGTAAATGTGAGTTTTAATTGTTATAATTATCAGAGCAAAATACTCAGAAACTGGCATTTATATTTTACTTTATGTTATTGTCGTCTTTTTTCTTAAAAAAAAATTAATTCTAAAATATACAGTTTCGTCCCTTGTTGATGTCTCCTCTATGTTAAATAGCAATAGTTCATAAACAATTAAACATACATTACTTAACATGGAACATTAAATACAAACAAGCATATATATATTTCTACTTCCGAGAATATGAAAGCATAGTTTTATCCAATAGATGATCAATGCAGTCTGTTTTAACTAATCAAGTTAACTTCCTTTAAACCGAAAGGGCAAATAGAGCTGGATTAAATCCAAGAAAACATTACACAGATCAATGTTCTAATACTTCTTACTGTACTTATCGATGATTAACAATTTCAAAGCATTATATGAAATCAAAAAAGTGGAATACTTTTTACGAAAATGAAACATAATAATTCTTATATTTAAAGAAGTATTAGAATATTATTTTTTCTACAGACAACTAAAAAGGAGATGGATTAAATCCACGAAACCATTACACAACTCAGCCTAAAAACACCAGTCTGCTTAAAGATTTATTTATTATAATCGTTTCAGCAAATTACAAAAAATGGAGCTTTTTTTTCGAAAATTATTCTTTTCTAAAGACAACTATAAGTACTATAACTATAAACTGGGCTGTTCGACACCAAACTGTTTATACCAAATAAATATCATTGAGCCCTGTAGAATAATATTTTTAACAAATCATATAATTTACATCTGTGAAAAATATGATCCCGTTCTTCACATGTGTGAAAACTGAGATCTTATTCTTCACACACCGCAGTCTATTCTTCACATTTTCTGTGAAGTTTGTGATTGCATCCAGTTTTGATACGCAATAAAATCATAGTCTTCTGTGATCGTCACGCATACTCCCTTTTTGGCCAACCACATGCTTCACACACTGTGACAAAGGAGATCCTATTTTCACAGTTGTGTGAAAAATATTATCCTTCAGAACCCTCTACAAAACAATCAAACTTGTTTTTTTTTCTGATTTGGATGCGTATGAGTATGGTTTGGTTTTCAAGAAATCGAATAACTAAGGGTCGCTTTCAGGATAAAAGTACAAGCGTACTACCATACATTGAGCTATTTTACATTGGATTTAGATTTAAAAGCATTTAAAATATCTACTTAATATAGATAAATATGTTTCGTTTTTCCGGATCAAGTTGATCAAGAGATCATCAAAGTATTAGAATGGCGACACTGTTCATAGTACAGTTATTAAAAACAAGTGTCATTAAATTTGACTCCTTGTTTCAACCACATTTAAATCATTTTGATAGGTAAAATGATTTTACTTATACACGTCTATCCAAAATTCGTTCACCGTCGAGTGAACATTAGGAAGAATATTAATTCAATGTGACAGGCAGACCTCAGTGCACCAAATAATGTTTACTTTTTGAAAACAGTCGAGCAGTTGAAACCAAATCATGTACAATAAATATACCCTTCTGCTTATATTTGAATCTTATTTGTAGGTCTCCATGCAGTTTCCAACACAAAGAAACAAACATACGAACTGCGCATTTAAAAGAAAGCGTAAATCCATACTGGTATATTTAAAATATTTAAACGCGCGGAATCCCACTGGCGGTAATTTATACCGATGTTGAAATATTGTTCGCGATTGGTCGCTTTATCACAGCGCGTGCGATCTGTCTAAATATTCGACCACTCAGAGCGCAGAGTCACTAAACCTTGACACGATTTGAAGGTTTTGAATACTAAGACGCAATAACGATATCGATAAGGCTTTTGAGGACATTGGTAGACCAGACAGCCATGTGACCGTTCTAATTATATATCATACATGAATTTGCGTATCATCTTTTATATAATTGAAGTTCATTTCGTACAAAGCAAGATGCATGTGAAATATTATTTTGGCATTATTGTTATTGTTTTGTTTCACTAATGTTATTATGATTTTGACACTATCTTCAAAATAAAATTTCGGTGCATTATAAACCCCAATGCCAATTTCCATATCTTCATCATCACCGCCATCTTCCCTTGAAGAATCGGTGTGTATATTGTTATTTCCACAAGTGCTTATAGCAATTCCGCCAATACGCATAATCCATATACAATTGTAACGGATTTTTTTTTTTTTTTTTTTTAAATAATATCGTCACACCTAATTATAATTAAGATACATCATTGTTGATTTATTATTTAGGTTATCTAGACTCACAATAGTGACATTAACCTATTTTAACTGTCAATGTATAGCTAGAAATTTCATTAGAAATTATTATTCCAAGTAATTGTTGTATGTGATAACCTTGTCAAGAATATAAATCGTTAAAACAAAATGCGCACCTTTGTATTGCATGTACCTTTATCTTACTTTATAATAACAACAATCTTGTCCGTTTTTCGTTTTCTTGTTATCGCTTCCGAGTTTCGACATTGTAAAATTACATCTGAAATATATTCTGGAAGCGTGTCGTGGGAAAACCGGGCTTAAAGCATGTGCGTATTATCCCGGATCAGCCTGTGCAGTCCGCATAGGCTAATCCGGGACGACACTTTTGGTTTTATGGTATGTTCTGTTTCAATGAAGTCTCTTCTAAACATAAATCCACTTTAGGCGGAAAGTGTCGTCCCGGATTAGCCTGTGCACAGACTGATCCGGGACGACACTTGCATTAAGCCCGGTTTTCCCACTACACACCTCTGGTCATAGTTATTACATTGATGAAGCAGAAAATGTGGAATAACACCGTGGTTTGGTATAGTACTTGATGTACACAAACTAGATTGAGTTTCTAAATTGACCACAGTATACAAAATTTGACGAAAACGTACTAATCGTTGAAATCGTTCGTGCCGAGATTATCATAGATACTCAGATTTCTTAAAGAAAAAATTTCGCCTTGAAAGCTAGTGTTATATCAATTGTTTCGTACATATTAATTGCATAATCCAATTACCTCAATACTGCGCATTTAAACCCACATTACCACGTATTGGATGCAATTGCATGACTGTCATAAATTTATCAAAATTGAACGGTAGCCAAACAATGAGTCACAAATGTCGGTCGTTAGAAAAACAAAAAAACACTGCTCTTGTAACCTTGCAGTACACTTGACTATTATCTTGTCATGTGTAACAATAGGACAAGGCAAGACAGATAAAAAAATGACAATATAATAAGAAACTGTCAAAACAAATTACATGCCTACTGAAATAAACCGGTCCAGTTTACCGTAAAAACAACAACGACGTGTTTCGTAGTTACAACAAATATAATATAAGCATATTAATACAATCAATAACAATGATGATTTGAATCACAAATAAATGAAACGTAAGTATTGAAAATAACACGTCCATGAGATCACTTTGAAAACTGATTAGTTCCCGCGAGTCCTGACACGCACGCTCGCACGCATACAAACGCACGAATATGCATGCACGCACGAAATGAAACAACGGCACGCGCGCACGTGCAGACCGAGCGCGCGCGTGTCTGACGGGGAGAACCGGAACACTACCATTATTTGAATATATCCCCTGCAGCATCTTTTTAGAGGTAAACAATTAAATAAAATGCACCAATACATGAAAAAATGATAAATGGAACATTGAAATGATAATACATCATGTGTTCAGATATCCAAAAAAATACTGTAAACGAAATTGATTAGTTATTAAAATTAAATGTACGTATATTTGTTGTATGGCTGATGCTTTAACAACAACATTATCAGAAAGAACAAAAAACCAGAAAGATAAACAACATTTCAGGTAAATCAATATCACTTTTTTTCCAGATCGATGTTTCCATAAAATGTTTATATTACACATTCATCATTTCACGTCCATTGACCTAGCAGCACCGTCCACATTCCTCCCCAGTTACCAGCCATATCCCTCCCCCGGCCTCCTTCACCCCCCAGAAAGGTCCACGCCCCAACCATAGTAGTCCTACACTTCCTGATAGTCACTAATCGACTGCCGCCCTAGCTGACAAAACTGTTCTGGGCTTAATGGGCTCAAAATGTCCACTAAATCTAACTCTCCCAGAAGCGGAAGAGACGGTAAATTTGCAACGGCGAAGGGCGGCGCGCTGCAGTCGAATTCCGGTTTGATTTGGTCGGAACAGAGAGTCGATGGGTAAAAGTCATTTGATCCGAAAACATCAGACTCTTCTTCTGTTTGGAACGGTGTGGCTGTTTCGCGCAGGATGCCGAGTGGGTCGACGACCGGATATCCGTTGCCGGTGTTGAAGTCGAAGTGCGGCTGGTTTTCGAACCCCGGGGTGTTGTTAGGTGAGGGAGTGACCACCCGCTGGCACACGAACTGGTGACCTTCAATAAATTGCTGAAGTCTGTCCCTGTCCTGCTGTAGTTGGAGATTCTCAGCAAGGAGGACCTTGTTTTTAAGCAATTCCTCCTCGTAATTCTGAAAACAGGACACACTTACGTAACTCCAGTGCCAATGTGATAAGCAGTTATAGAAACATTTGAGGCATGTTGTGGGAAAACCGGGCTTAATGTATGTGCGTAAAGTGCAGTCAGCACAGGCTAATCCGGGAGAACACTTTCCACCTACAGCGGATTTATGTTTAGAAGAGAATTCCTTGAAACACAAAATACCATAAAAGCGGAAACTGCCGTCCTGGATTAGCCTGTGCTGACCGCACGGGGTAATCCGAGACGACACTTTACGCACATGCATTAAGCCCGGTTTTCCCACTACACGCCTCATTTCAAGTTTAAGGGTAAATTTATGGATATGTTTAACACACGATATTAATGATTGTGCTACTTGATGATGACGTTTCGGTTGCTGGTTATGTTCTGGGTTGTTATTGATAATGATGATGATGATAATGATGATGATGGTGATAATGATGATGATGATGGTGGTGTCGATGATTGTTTGGGTAATAATTATTATGATGTTGCTGTTGTTTTTGATGCTGATGGTGGTGATAATGATGACAATGTTGATGCCGTTGGTGGTGGTGGTGGTGGTGGTGGTGGTTCTAATGATGCTGAGGTTGATAACGATATTGATGATAGATTTATAAAACATACGCAAAAGTAAAAAAGATATAAATAACCACTATTTGCATTAATATACATTAACTGCATTTGCGATCGAGGCTAAAAGAATGGTGCTTTCAATAGGCCCATAACCTGTCATATTTTTGACGGATCGGTCTTTAACAAGAAATTGAAATTGTTAAATTATTCGAACCTTGGGGTGAAATTTGCCCGCGAAATTGTGTGACACTGCGGTTTCGCATACAAACCGCAGTTTACAGCATTAAAATCTCAGATGTATATCCATCAACGATGAAAACGAGCCAGTTTGATTTGTTTGAGTATGATAATTATTACAAAATTTCGCCAATTTTGACAGGTTTGGTTAAACGAAGATAATTTTCCGCAGTAAAACTGGCGACTGTGACCATTAATGATTGGTACAGATGTATGATAACCTACGTATGTACGACGACATTATTGAAAACGTAATTACAATCACGCTGTAAAAATATTGACTTTAATACTCAATACCTTTGATTGATCTAAAATTTGTGTAACTAATTTGAACATGTGGGTCTTGACATAATTATACATTTTTATCTTCGCTATTACTTGCAAAGACATCTCTCTTAACTTCTTAAAACGCCGCCAAAACAAACCCACAACAAATACAAAACAAACTTACATAAATTATGATTCTTGTTATTATTATTTTTTTATAATAATAATAGTAATAATAATAATAATAATAGTAATTATTATTATTAGTATTAACATTAATAATTATAATAATAATAATAATATTATTATTATTATTATTACTATTATTATTATTATTATTATTATTATTATACCGTGTTAAATACTTATATTCTTGATAAAAAAAACACCATAAATGAAATGATCGTATTTGTTAAACGAAAAATATTAGACTCAGGCTCTTGTGAGAAATAACGACCACCTCTTATTCCCCTGAAATAACGACCACCTCTTATTTCCCTGAAATAACGACCACCATTTATTTCTCTGAAATAACGACCACCTCTTATTTCTCTGAAATAACGACCACCACTTATTTCTCTGCAATAACGACCACCTCTTATTTCCCTGAAATAACGACCACCTCTTATTTCCATGAAATAACGACCACCTCGTATTTCTCTGAAATAACGACCACCATTTATTTCTCTGAAATAACGACCACCTCTTATTTCTCTGAAATAACGACCACCACTTATTTTTCTGCAATAACGACCACCTGTTATTTCTCTGAAATAACGACCACCTTTTATTTCTCTGAAATAACGACCACCTCTTATTTCTCTGCACTCACCTTCGCCAACTCATGATTTTCTTGTTGTTTCTTCTTCCGGCATTTTTCTGCCGCCTTTCTATTTTGGGCCTTCCGGCGCTCGCGTTTCTCAATCTCGTACTGGGACAACTCCTGAAAAGAGGGGCCATAAAGGGTAACTGAGAGTTGGTAATTTTGAGAATATATTAGGCCAGATATTTTTCATTTTTGGTTTCACGGACATTTTTTGGAAAAAGTGTCCAGTTCGAGGCGGAAATAACATAAAAAGTAAAAAAAATAAAATCATATTATATACATTTTGTTTTCGCAATAAGGAGGGCAACGTGTGTTATATAAACATGCATATATATAATAAATTTATCAATTTCTGGGTTTATTATTTTTACAATATTGGTTGTATTCCTTTTTTTTTTTGCAGTTTCAAACAATCCGGTCGATGGATCCGAGAAACTATAAATCAACACACACTGGCCTTAGAGACGTTTAAAAGGGCGGATTAAATGTCCAGGGGCCATATCCGTAAAACTCCTAAGGAAAAATCTTAACTTACGTCACATTTAAGTAGAAATTTCAAATAAATTTTCCTTGTAAACATAATTATTTTATATTCGAAATTTGGAACAATAATAAGTATATGTTGATCCTTTACCAAAATTAAAACCATTTTATACAAAATAAACTTGAAATGAACCAGCCACAGACCCAAGGAATTGTAGAATTTTAAGGAATTTACTTGAGTTTTCCCTAAGGAGCTTTGTGGATAATGGGCCCTGAACACCCTTGCTATCGACACATTATTACTCCACGAATACTTTTCAGAACATTGTTTGGTAGCTTAGTGTATATTTGCGTTAATCTAATAAGACGTTTAATGTTCTTGTTCCGTATGTTTATGTTTTGTTTATATTTTGTTTAGAAATTATCATATAACAAAATAAATGCAGGTATTGCTTGTAATAGTATATTTCGAACAATTTAACATCCTAATTCCAGATATTTTTTTTTCGATTAGTCGCAACCAGGAAAAAATACGTCCGTTTTATATTCAAACTATCAGCAGTTTTACAAAACAACTTCGCGCGAGTTAATACAGCGGCGAGAAAACGGCTGTTGCACTTCTGCAGCTGACCACAAAAATGTCATTCACTCTTTAATCATCCTGATTCAATAATAAGTTTAGAAACCCGCTCTTGAGTGTTTTATGTGAGAAAACATGCTGCTGTGAGTATTCATTCAAATTTTACAACGCATTTTTTTCTTTATTTTGGATTCATTATATAAATGATCATATCGCATTTTTTCTTCCTTGTTTATTTAAAGTTTTGTATAAATTTCTGTGTTTCTGACGTTTGGAATTTGTCAATAATGAAAGTGTTTTTTTCTTCTTTTATTTCATTGCCTGAAAAATATTCATTTTTCTTCAAATAATAATTTAAGTTTTTTCTTTTATTCATTGCCTGAACAATATTAATATTTTCTTCAAATTATTTGATTTATCAGACAGGCATAGTATCAGGAAACGGAAATTAAAAAAACTGCAGTCAAATACTGACCAACATTCAACCTAATTTATACATTCCAAAATTGTCAGCAATCAAAAAATAAACAAAATGTTTATAATAATAATAATAATAATAATAATAATAATTATTATTATTATTTAAAAACTGAAAAAAGTAACATGTCTCAACAAATTAATATCATAGCATAACCTAAGAACTCAGTAGTTTCTCACCTGTTTCACTTTGGACTTTTCCTCCTTTATTTCTATTTCTGGGAGACCCCTTTTCCGGCGCTGGTTAAGCACGTGACTCTTCACTTCCTGTTTCACGGAGCTTCCTACATCTGAACAGCATCCGCTTGCAAACATTTCCGGTGACACCGGCTCGCTCATTGTGTTCTGCATTGTATGAGAAATAAATAATTGCAATAAATTGAACTTGGCTATCTAAACAATTCCTTAATTTAATTCTTGATTCATAAACTGTCGGTCATCACTTCATATGCCTGAACAATGTTGTCTTAACATTATCGTTTCAAAACAAAAATATATAAAGATCTATAAATAAAATAAAACAGATCCCGCAATTAATATGTATTCGACAATTATTTATAAGAAAAAAAGTACAACAACAGTTTTAATTAGTGTGCGTTTTTAAATAATTGACATTACATGTGTTGAGTTATTATTATGAAATACATTAATTGATTGATTAAATAGTCGATTGTAAAACTAGACAGCAATGTAAATGTTAAATTATTATTATTATTATTATTATTATAGTCATCACTATTATCAACAACTCGTTCACTCCACCTCGGCACCCAACATATAGGCCTAATAATTGATAGTTTAACCCATTGGTTGCGGACCATGTTTTAAAAATATATAAATTTAGAAAAAAAAGTCTGGTGCAATCATTAGCTGTAAGGAGTAAAAATAAACACACCTCACTGCGCTACGGTAATACAATGTATCATTAAAACAATACACCGGTAATAATTTTGTTCACAGGTGAATACACGTATATAAAATAAAGGTTTTAAATCTACATCAACAGCCTAAAACACACGTACGTGTGCATAAAGAATTTTTAAAATCATTTCATTCATCTATTGTTTAAATCCAAATTTCATTCAAAATTTCAAATCCTAAATCAAATTCTCTTTGTGTTGATTTTTGCCAAAAAAATACATTATCGTAACTGTATTGAAATATACTATATAGACGTATTCCCTTTAACTACTGCAAGGTTTATTTAGATAATGTAGAAGGCCCCCCCCCCCCCCCCCCCAAAAAAAAAAGTCCCGTTTCTGGTCTCCCGACCGACACTTTACTTTTGCTGCCGACCCTACATATTTTTGGTCCAAACATAATAACGACTGAAAAAGACTGTTACCGCGTACAACACAAACCACTCCCCATCATAAAAAATAAAAAATCCCGACCTACCGACCCTTATTTTTATGGGCAGGAGACCAGAAACGGAATTATTTTTTGGGGGGCCTAAGTTTCAAGTTGCGTTGAAATATTAATATTGCGGTTTAAATTCAAGCTATTTTCCTGTATACATATATATGGTAGTCATATACTAGTAACAGCAGCAGCTGCAATAATAATAATCATAATAATAATAATACTCATACCATAATCATAATTATACTTTAAAATAAAATCATACATTAAAACAACGTCAGTTAAATGTTCTATCATTTCACACGCATAGTTTTCTATATTAAAATATAGAAAACAATATAGAATACAAAATTCACCGTCGTTAAACTACTAATAAACAACCCCTAAAACAGTTCCAAAACTCTAAAATACAGTTTGCATTGTAATTGAAGAAAATGTTGTCAGGGCATATTAGAATCGAAATAAATTTCGCATTATTGTTGTTTATCTGCTAATAAACACCGATTTGTCGTTCTGATGCGTTATATTTAACCACTCGTGCTACCGCCCTTGCGATTTAATTCTTACACATCAGAACTCCCAATTCGTTGTTCATTCGTTGATGAACAACTCTAATTCGAACATTATTTCTTAAACACTAGCAGAAAATAACTTATTAATATTGATTTATTTCAATAAGATGAATTACCCAAAACATGGTGTTAAGCATCCGAGATTTATTGATGATGATCCGCTAACTAACAATAATTTCCCCCTCGATTAGTCGCACAACACACGCGTAATAACAACGTTTGAGCAACGCTTTATCATTTTGTTTTTTAAAATAATTACACGATGTACGCTATATGTGTTTATATTGTTAGCCTTAGTTTATACGCATAAAACATTGTCACTATCGCTTTGTAGAAATGAATAAATATTGCACAACGATTCGACACTGATACACTAACGTTAACTGTTAACTATCTCTGCTAGTTGTAAACTGAGCGATATACCGATTCGTAGTCCAATTTATATATCTACCCGAACGATTGAGCGGGCGGTTGGTGAATTATTACTAATACCTTGCAACCAATACACCCAGGACTTTGAACCTGGTAGTAAACCGCAGTAAAAATGAAAATATTACAATATTGACGATTGTCCAACAATAATATAATTATAACGATCTCGGGATGTAGAGTAAAGGAGCGAACTGTAGGGGCGAACGACCGCGGGAACGAATCAATGACTGGTTGTACTTACTGGTCACCGCAGTCCACCCAAAATAAACAAATCCCGCTATTAGCGCGGTAAATTAAAATGACAAGTTTTACCGGGGAATAATTGCATTTATGTGTTGATTTGTAGTACTGCAGTGTACTTTATGTAAACCAAAGGCGACTGACATATCAGGTATTGGCACATAATTCTCTAAATGAGCAATAACCGACCACACGAAGTCTAGCGGTTTGTCATGTATTGGATATCGTGAAATAAAAATATTCATACTTTAATTGTGTCTCATGAAAATACAATGGGCAAATAAAACCGCAAATTGATAAATATTTTACGCTTTGAGATAGGGACGAATAGCAAACTTATTGGAATAAATGACAAAGCCTTGTAGGAACATAGTTTTCACAAATCATATTTTTCACACATCTGTGAAGAATAGGATTTCAACTGTCACATTTTTAAGTGTGACGAATCTGACTGGCCAAAAACAGGGTGTGCGTGAGGATCACAGAAGAATAGGATTTCACTGTATATCAAAAACTGGATGCGATCACAAGCCGCACAGCAAATGCGAAAAATAAGACTGTGATGTGTGAACAATAAGATCTCAGTTTTCACACCTATGAAGAATTAGATCCTAATTTTCGCAGATGTGAAAATTTTAATTTGTGAAAAAAATGGTTCTACAAAGCTTAAATATATGTATTTGGTTAAAGTACTTTAAAACAGTTAACAGGTTATAACTTATAATGTATTTACAAAACATAGTTAACTGCAACACAATGTTGTTTTTTTTCTTAAATTCGAGTTGCAACATTTTTTTTTTTACACAAGGTCGTGCTAAAGCGATTGTTAAGGACAGTCTCTTCAAAATGATGTCATCCAATTTTTTTTGGATAATTGTCTTTGTCCGAAACAAGGTTCACTTACAAGCCTGGCGTAAATCACATAATCGGCAAACGTTGGAAAGAAATATGAGGCTTGACGTGGGAAAACCGGGCTTAATGCATGTGCGTTAAGTGTCGTCCCAAATAAAATCGCAAATTGATGAATAATCGAACAGCCTGTGCGGACTGCACAGGCTGATCCGGAACGACACTTTACGCACATTCATTGAGTCCGGGTTTCCGAAGACACGCCTCATATTATAAAATGCACGTAAGCATATTCAGGACACAACGTTTGAATTTCAAATTGAATCGTGTATTAATAGAGTCGGGATACGTTTGGTCGGCTGCTATGGCTACAGTGTCACTGTGTGTCGGTTTTGGACAGTTGCCAACAAATCACGTGAAATGATTTCACCGGAAACACGGAACGATGTGCATTCGGAAACAATCTCATTTTTGCGCTAAGAGAACTTGAGGAAAATATACCGGTAGTTTAAGGGACTATGCTTACGGGGGGGGGGGGGGTCGGGGGGGGGGTGGGGGGCGGGGGGGGGGGGCGGGGGGGGGAATATCAACGAAATCTGTAATCAAGATATCAGCATTGATATAATAAAAGTCAAAATTAGATATATACACCGGCGAAACGATTTTAGCAGACTGAGAAAAAGATCTTGATAACATAATGTAAGTCGTGTTTGTTT
This sequence comes from Congeria kusceri, assembly GCA_027627225.1. Taxonomy (NCBI): domain Eukaryota; kingdom Metazoa; phylum Mollusca; class Bivalvia; order Myida; family Dreissenidae; genus Congeria; species Congeria kusceri. The sequence continues at coordinate 20,943,126 of CM051028.1, forward strand.
GGTCCTTTTGTGTTTATCTTTTTGACGTCATAATTGTTCAAGCATTTGTATAAACATAATTTGCACGTTATTTTTTGTGTGTTGTTTTCAAAGCAGTATTGTCAGTTCTTATGGATTCTGCGTAATAAGTTCGACACAAACTTAAATTGGGCTTTTCACTTTGTTCAAGCATTTTTGTTGAGTTGTTCTGAAATGGCATTTAGTAGTTTAAAATGCATATATATTTTTAATCTAGTTGCCTTGGTTTTGCGCATTTAATATAATATAATAGCATATAATAATAATAATAATAATAATAACACTAATACTATTACTACTACTACTACTACTACTACTACTACTACTACTACTACTACTACTACTAATACTAATAATAATAATAATAACAATAAATAAACAATCACTAGCTATGTTTAATTACAATTTGCGATCAACAAATACTCGTGAGCGTTTACAAACGTATTAATTAAAACTACATAAGATAGACATATTGTTTTCCTTGGGGGTCTATTTGACCATTTTGACCATGTTTAAATTACTTCCATCGAAAATTGCCCAATAATGTGCACTAAACTCTGACATGACGTTGATAACCATCTACATTCATTTATTTCGCAAGTTCACAAGGTCAAACGTAATTAAAAAACATTACCGAAGCGCTAAGAATATCAAAATGTACAGAACAAAGCAATATCGAATTGTTTTTGTCAACTCAACAAACAACATCCACACGTACAAATTTTACACGGAAACATGACAATTCCCCCCCCCCCCCCTCCCCCATTTTATACCTTTATTTGGGTTTTTAGGTGTTTTTGTTTCTTTTACTCATATATCAAGGACGCTAAGATACAAAAAAGCTAAAATCATAAGAACGCTTCTCAAATAAAGATAGTTTTAAATATATTTCCAATAACAAACTCCATTTGATGATAGACAATTTGGGGGTAACCTAATCCGAATTGACATTTTGTGCTCTTTAAAATAAAAAAAATAAATCCGTAGTTTTTTTTTCTAAAGAAAAGGTTTCTTGAAATGCTTGATGCATCATCGTCGAAACCCATCGGGTTCCGACGATGACGATGCATTACCTTTATAATTTTTGAAATACAATATTATACCGGGTCAATTTGAGTTTCTTAGTGTTGTATTTTTTGTTCTTAATAAATAAACTCAATTGAATAGAAAATATGTACATTAAGTTGAAATTTGGAATGTGCCACGTTTAGTCCGAAATTTACATGTTCTGGAATGCCGAGAATTCGCACTCTTGAAATTCTGTGAACTCTAGAATTATGGAACGCCAAGCATTACAGTAACAGCCGCTGTACTCTATAAGCATCCCATCCAATATAAAGGACTGCATGCTCATAGCGGAAACATAGTTGTGGTTGCCAGAATATTCCCCACCTTTATCAATTCAAACAAGATGCTGTTTATTTTTCGGAAGATTTTTAAGACCCGAGTACCTTAGATAAGTTACCACACTAACGTTAACAGTTTTCAGAAGGAAAACACTGTTTATGTTTAATTGTTCATATTTCCAATTCTAAACCGCTTCGAAATTAATAATGGTATATAATTTAAATATTAAGCATTATTCTAACATGACACGCGCACAGTTTTCTATAGACAAAGAACAAAAGTCACCGTTGTTAAACAACCAATACACAACCCGAAAAAAAGTTCCAAAACTGTAAAATATAGTTTGCATTGCAATTGCAGAAAATGTTGTCAGGTCATGTTAGAATTGAAATAATATTCGCATTGTCGTTGTTGATCGGCTACTAAACAAGGTATTGTCGTTCTGATGCGGTATATTGAACAACTCGCGCTAACGCCCTCGTGGTTTAATTCATACGCATCAGAACTCCAAATCGTTGTTTATAAGCCTACAAACAACTCTAAATCGAAAATTATTTCAAAATTAACATAACTTTAATGCACACGGTATTAGTATAGTAAACATTATGTTTCAGACGTCATTTGACTTTATAAAATAAAAAGCGATTATTAAATAAAATAAGGGAATTAAGTTAAAATACCTAAAACATTCACTCTGTTGAGAAGAACTATATATATAACAAATAAGATATACATCATGCAACTCGCTTCGTGATGTCTTGAAAATGACAACAATGAACTTTCCGAAAAGTACATGAAGAAATTATTACACATTACACATGTATACATGTACCATGTCCTTATTGTTTTTAACTGAAAACAATCGAACACAGATGACTACGACAGACTACATACATGCACGCATGCGTTCACTTTAATATCACCTAATGTGCATTTGTATTATCTGGGTCACACGGTCACCTATTGTACGCACTTTTCCAGCAATTTCTAAAGTAAAATAAGTTTTATAATGTGAATAAAAGTTCACTGCATCCAAAAATTTTACGAACAATCAAATACAACGTTATTGCGTGATAAAACGCTCATTTGTTTCCATGCGTAAGTTAGTTACCCAAAGTCCTCTGGTTTAAAATTCCATCATCCGTTTCAGATATTAATAGCTCCTCCATATCAATTACAAGTGAAGCGCCATTCAATGCCCAGACGCAAGGTTAAACGTCCCGACCCATTGCATCATTACTATATAATTGTGGCCCGTCGTGAGAAAACCGGCCTTAATGCATGTGCGTAACGTGTCGTCCCGGATTAGCCTGCGCAGTCCGCACAGGCTAATCCAGGACGGCACTTTCCGCTTTTATGGTATTTTCTGTTTCAAGGAAGTCTCTCGTAAACATAAATCCACTGTAGGCGGAAAGTGCCGTCCTGGATTAGCCTGTGCGGACTGCACAGTCCGGTTGTCCCACGACGCGGCTCATATGTTTATCTCCATTTCATAAGTTGAAATACTAAAGAGCTACCATGCAGCTTCTATAAAAGCTGCTCATTACATTTATAGGTGATACTTCGACAGGTGTAGATAATATTACTATAGATGAATCGTTATATTTCATACGTCGAAGTACTAAAGCACTAGTAGAAGTTTGCGTAGTTTTTTTACTATTATAAATGATTGGTATATATTCTGATTTTCACTATAGCTATTTGTCCCGATGAGGGTCAACATGCTTTAAAAAGTCGAAATTTTTTTAAAGCTATCGGTTACGTTGCTTTTTTAATTATTTACCAAAAATCTTAATTTTCAAAAGTAAATAAAGTAGAAAAACACCAGCGGTGTAGCCAATATCTAGTGGACTAATTACTATAGATGTGCACCAGGAAAGAAAACACAAAATGAATTATAGTAACAAAGTAAAATGGTGACAAATGCCCTGATTGTGAGTCATGAACACTGAGTGAAACAAAATTCATTATGTACCATGTTTGGATAACACGCAAGCTAACTATCATTTTCTGACAAGTGTGGCCGTAAAACGCTATTTGTACCGTTACCCGTTTTGAGTAGCACATAGGTTGGTCTACACCCCTGTACCCCTGTACACCCCTGCACACCCCTGTACACCCCTGTACACACTCGGTTTCATTAGTCGATACTGTGAAGAAAGCTACACCAAATAAGTGGATGCAGTAAAAATATGTCGCTGTGCTTTTGTCTAACAAGTCCAAACACGTTAACAATTCATCATTAACGTTTATAAATTCGTTACAAAAGTGTCAATGTTAAACCACTGAGTGACAGTTACTAATCTGCATGCGTTTACATTTCACCACAAAGTAAAATCTCTGTCAGTGTAACAGACGACAAACTATTAATATCATTATTCAGCAATTTAAAGTGTGTATGTAAAATTTTTGATGTCCAGTATTTTCAACTTGAAAATAAGCAGATGAAAATTTAAAAATAACTTTGGCAAATAGATAGGAAAATCATACAACAACCAAAATGATGAATGAATAAACAAAGTATGCGTTGACGTCTTCCTTAGTGTTGTGTAACCTAAACCAACTGTCGAGAGCGTATGCACCGGTATTGGACTTTTCGGCTGTATATGAAAACAATCGGCCAATTATGCGTGTTACAACAATGGTCTTCTTGACTTTTCTGCCATATTTATTCAAAGTATGTGATAATTAACCTAATTGGATTGTTTTAAATTATGTCACAATGTCTGTTGCCTGGGGCGGTATTAACAAAGCATCTTAAGTTAAATGTGATCCTTATCTTAAATCTAGAAACTTCCTAAACTGTATCCCTATCAAAAGAGTGAAACCCTTATACAGTATATTTTAAACTGACAACAGTACTAAATCTATGTTAAATATTAAATGTCAAAAGCAATATTAACATATTAATTAATTCATTCAACAGCATAAATATTAAACTTCGCTTAAATGAAAAGATTTAAGAAATTACTTATGATGCTTTGTGAATACTGCCCTAGACATCAGTTGAAATGTTTTCATCATCTTTACTGAAGTGTAGTACAGAATTTTAACTACCGGTATGTGGAAAATTGTTAACAGATGTATACATATATATGATAGAAACTACTAAATGTATTTGATTTATTGTTCATTTGATAGTAAATTAATACATGTTACCGTTCTGTACTGTAGTATCAAGCTATCAAGTATTGCAAATGAAGTACACAGTATTTTCTCAATATACTGAGAACTTTAAAATTAACAGGTAAATCAGGCGCGGTTACAGGATTTTGAGTTAGAGAGGGGGTGGGGGCGGTCGGAAAAAATTGTAACTGAAAAAGCCTGTCAACAAAAAATCTTTGTCCTCTCTTTCATGTTTGGATAGAAATTAGAAAGGCGCGATAGGACAAAGCAAGAACAAGTTAACGAAATACTACAGAAAAGGTACAGTAATTACAATACAATGATTAACGAACACGCCATTGGCAACGAAATGCTTATGTGTTAAAATATTGTGGGGTTAAAAAATCGAATGCTGGGAAATTTGAGAGGGGGCGTACGCCGATTCCGACCCCCTTCCCTCCAAATCATATGAACATATGAAAAAGAAGCTCCAACCACAATACCCGAAAATAATTATCGAACATAGTGCCAGCGATAACAATACAGCATATAACTTTACATACAGTATCAATATATAGATATTTCTACGTGGGTATTAATCTACAACAAGACAAAAATCGTGGGTTGTTTAGCATTAGTTTCGCGCGGTTGGAGTGAAATGTTTGTGACTAAAAATGGGATTGCATCTTCACTAACAAATTATCGCTTTAGTAAAAACAATTATTATTATTATGATTATTATCCAAGTCAAGTTTCAAGTCAAGTTTTTATTGGTAAATCGGCAAAAAGCCTTTGACTATTTACATACAAATAAACCACACATGGTAAAGGTACAGTGAATTAAATGCATGTAAATATAAACATGAAAGTTTAATGCAGTCGGAATTTAGTGCTCAAGTTGAAACAATACAAGATTTTTCTAGTTATGCCGGAACTTAATCTGGATGTGTTTCGGAATCAACAACAACAACCACGCAACAACAAACAACAACAACAGCACAACAAACTAACAGAACAAACATTGAATATTTAAAACTAAACCCTTCGCACAAACCTTCCGTGGGCAAGCACGCAGAGGACACGTGTATTAAATGTCACGAAAAACATGCATCCACGTGTTTGAAAATATTTATTTACGTTTTTCTTTGTTTGGCTCTTTCCTGTTGTTGTTTATAACTTCAACACCAATCCATTACTTTACCTAGAAGAGGTTTAACACTTATAATATGACCAAAATATATGCATAGTATATACTATTTTGGACTGTATTAACCCACTTTATTTTCAAGTGGTCCCATATACATAGTACCGGTACACTATTTTGGACTGTATTAACTGACCTGTTCATTTTATTTTCAAGTGGCCCCACAGTCTGTGACACTTTAGTGTAGTTAATAGTTTTCTGTTTGGCTAACATGGACGGAATAATAACTGCTGTTTACTCATTCGTCGCCGTCTACGGAATATTGATATGAAGATTAATAGCAGATCGATAGAAGTGTAGATGGATTTACGCGGCCCTACATAAAATATTGTTTGTTTCAGGTACGATCGACCTTAACATATCAGCGCCACTAAAATGTTTTAAACAGTGAATTATTTATTAATTTTAGTGTGTAAAAATAAATCTTTTTATCGAAGCAAACTATTTAAGTATGCATTAAAATCTGAAATTGCAAATAATTTGTTTAACTGTTTTTTTTTAATGAAATATTTCAAAACTTAACGCATAATAATATCACACTGTTATCACTAGCACAGTCGCAAACTCCTTAAACTCTACTAAAATCAAAATACAGAGATCTATTAACAAACATGTTTATTGATAGACCTTTGCAAATATTAGAGCCATTGATAGGAAAGTGAAGCAATACCTGATGAGACCAGCTATATAATTATAGTATGTTTCTCATAAAAAGAAACACTTGTCCAATGAATTAAAAGCAATCATAGACAATCTTTTTCTTAGCCATGTGATTACGAATCTACATGCAGCTTATCTAAAATAATGGAACACCAATATCGACCGCTAGTCATTGATTATGAACCTAACTTATCTTACGCTTCATTGAGGATCAAAGAAAACGCATAATGCTGCACCAAACTAACTTATCTTACGCTTCGTTGAGGATCAAAGAAAACGCATAATAATGCACCAAACTAGAAACCACAACACTCCACAACCGAAGAAGTCTAATATTCAAACACTTTCTGTTTAAAGAATAACTGTGGCTTATAATTATGATCATGATACGTTCGTATGCAGATAAACAATGCGATATCCGATGAATAAAATAACGCCAGTTATTGAAAATTACTTATCAGTTTGGAAAGTGAACTGCGAATACTCATGCATGGGTAAGACAGGTTTATAATTAAAAAAAGTCTCAGTTATCAAACTTCTCAGTTTAACCCTCCTTAGTTTCACTGTATAGAAAGTAAATACTTACAAAATAAGTTCACTTTAAAGTATATTACAAATCTAATACGTGTACATTTCGTTGCAGCAAAATATGTGTCATTACAAATTACATGGCATTTGTTTCGGACATATCATGTGATATCATACAAAATTGAAATGATAAAACTCACTTACTGCGACTAAAGATATCTCATCACTTTATGTTCCAAAAAAAAGAGAGCACAAAAAATAACACTTTCGTAACATGCAGTTCTTAAGCACTTTTCAATATCAAATGCAATATTGATAAATTGATCTCCGTTTAAAAATAGATATGCGTGACCTATTTAAACTTCCCGATCAGCTGATTGACACAACAAACGCACGTGGCGGCCAAAGAATCGGAAGACTTTGGATTTCGACGTGGAGAACATAAACAAGAACAAGGATTTTAAAAGAATAACTACATCTCATATTACTCGAAATTCGTGGGTCTTTGTAAGGAAAAAAGAAAGTGCATCATTTAATATACATTCTGATAAGAGTCTTAAATGAAATCATTATCAACAATATTTGCTGGAGTACAGAAAACGTGATAAGTTTAAGTCTTACATTTATAAGGCCAAACATATAAATGGCTGGTTTCCGCTTATATCTCCAAACAAAATCTAGGAGGGGTGGTAAAATATAACTTTCTTTTCTTCTCGCATATTCACCACACAGTTTAAATATACTGGACTGCATGTAAAATGTATAAACGCCTCCCAACAAAGAAACTGTGCTTTAACTATAAATAAGGTCATAGAAAAAGAGATTTCTGGCATGAAACGTATATCTAATATAAGCGAAAACTGCCTTTTTTCCCGAAATCAGAAAAGGTTAATGATTGATAGGCAAAAAAACTTTTAGGGTCGGCGGAAAGAATCTGGTTAAGCGCCTAATACACCATTTCCCACTTTAAATAGTTTTATTTTCCGTATTCAAAATCAATAGTCTTATTAATACACTTATTTTGTTCAATTGTCACTTCAAAGTGTAGCGGTTTTCTTTCTATCATAGATCGAGTATGTACTTAGCCCGAAATTATCACAACATTGGGTCAGTTGGTGCAAAACATGTAAGATGCATTCGTGGTACGTAATTTTGGTTATAGAGTTTTGTGTATTTTACATTTGCTGCAAACTATAAAAGGTAAACAGATGGTACGATGCTAAGCGTTTATAATTGAATTGTGTGATTCGTGAAGTGTTTTTGTATAATCATTCCAGAACAATTTACTGACTATTATTTATGTATAGACACACGTTAAGTAAAAATAGTTGAGTTATGTAACTCTATTTGCTACTTAAAAAACACTAATTTTTACCATTGAAACGACTTGACACACTGTACAGATATGTGTATTAATTACATAATATGAAAAACAGAAGATAGCTATACAGAATTTATTAAGTTCTGATGTTAACATATTTACATGTATGAACATTCAGTTTATACAAAGATAATACTGATAAGCGGACATATATAATAAATCGACACCTGCTTTATCAACAATTGAAACCTTAGTATAGTATTATAACTTCAATCAAGTGTATTTTAAAAACAAATAAAGTGAATTAACATATAAGAATGAATATGACTGTCACATGGAAAGCATTTGTGCCAGTTTTAGAAGAAAATTGCCGTTGTTTAAGAAATAGTTAAATGTAAATTTGCTTTGTTGTGAATCAAGATGTATTGTAAGTCGAAGATCTAGATCAGTTAAAGTAGAAATAAAGGTTAAAGTAGGCAAGATAACTGCGATTACTTAAATTTATTTATTTGTACTTTTAATATCGCATATTAAGGTGAAAACATTTAGATCCTACATAATAATAAAGTTGCTTTCTTTAACCGTATATACAAACAAGTATACTTCCCACCAGTTGATATATGAAACTGGTAACGCTTATTGCACGTGTCTTTCAAAATGTAAAGTTCGCAAAATTTGATACCTTCGCTCGTAAAACGATGTTTTGCTCGAGTAAGTTTGCAAACGGGTGAAGCAAAAACATCGAAAACTGTCAGATAGTTGTACAGTATGACTTTATAGCTGAAAAACATTGTAATAGTGCGGTTAACCGCAAGACCTGTATTGTACAAAATATGAACATGTATTCGATTACTTTTCATGTATTTTCAAGGGACATGTTCACAGATTTTCGTATTTTTGGAATATGTCATTGAATGTCTTAACTGCAAAAACCAAAGCAGTTGGACTAACCAAACGCTTTATAATTTTATCCATTTCAATCGACGTTTTTTTTCATAAATGAAACTATATTTCCAATATTTCTTTGTCAGTAGTGTAAGTTGGATTGTTTATATATAATGTATTTTTTTTCTTTTTGGGATATGTGACCAAAATTTTGAATATTTTAAATTTGCCAATCTGTGAACAGGTCCCTTTAACAGAGGAGATTATATTTTTAAATTTTCGTCAATCGTTAAACGTAAAGGAATACTTTCGTAAAATTATCCTTGCACCAAAAATGTGTTTTATTTGAAATTAAACTGTATATAATAATAGTATCATAAATAGTTATCATTCCACCCATGTTTCGTATCGAACATCTGTACACGAAATCGACCTTCAGATAGTGGCGTGGTTTTGTACAAGCGCATTTAATTCAAACGTGGGTCGCAAATTGAGCAACGCTACAAAATTCACTACCGAGACTATTTATATGTGTGTTTTTTCCGATCAAACAGAATAGAGCAGAAACTTGTTTTTAAAGGGACTGGTTCACAGATTTTTGCATTTTTTAAAGTATTCCAATAAATATCTTAACTTGACATATTTAAGGATTGGAACAAAAGAGCTCGAGTATAATATGATAAAAAAAATGAAAAAAAAAATGCTCCCACCGGGGTTCGAACCCCAGACCTCTTGATTTTTCTTAAATACATGACACGGAAGCAAAAGTTTGTCAATACGCCTCTAGATTTCGACACAATCAAGCTAAAATAAAAAATAGCTATAAATGTAGAAAAAAAAACTTGTTGTGTCGACATGTTGTTCATTAATGACGGTGCATACACATTTTGTTTCGAAAACTTAAGGCATTTCCTCGCTGTGAATAAAGATGCAAGTAATTCTGGAGCACAACTAACGACACACAATGGTAGTGATGAAGGACGTGGAATGTCGACAGAGCACGTCGGCACCCTGCCAGGTATCGGGGTAAATGACCCGAAGGTGTCCGGCCACACATTAATTAAGACACCGGCCGGCGCTAATGAGACCTTAATTAGTGGCCACGGACTGGGGTCAGTTGAGGATAGACGCGTGACGCAGAAGAAATGATAACGCTGGGTTCGGTTTCTTTATTCTAGTCACCGGTTTAGTTCAGTTATGTCGTATTGGAACGCAAATTGGATATATGTAGCGGATCCCTGATCTAGTGGTAACGTACTAGCTTTACAACCCAGGGGTCGCAGGTTCCAGCCCGCGCTACACACTAGCCTACTAACTCGCCTTTTGCACGAGACGTTAAACCGATGTGCAGAGTGCTCTATGTGCATCATACCGGGCACTAAAACACCTGCAGGGTCAATGCTGGAACGGGGCGTCTCCTGTATCTTGTGCTATCCCCCTTAACGTAACTAACAAGCCTTCTGGGGGCAATGGCCACAAGGGAGAGAATCCCGGTAAACTTGGATAACAATACACTACTGACAGACATTGGCTATTAGTAAGTGATATCCTTTAGGTGCTGTAAATCGGAACCACGATTGGGACGATTTTCGTGGTATAGTTTATCAATAACATTTGTAAAATTCGAACCACCGGGAATTCATTGATACAATATTTATCATTTTTCAAACGTGAAATCGTCATGTATCCAGTCCCGAACCGGTGACATCTGTCTCAACATCACTGCAAATACGCTGCTATATAACGCTACACGCGCTGCATCTTTTATACCTATCAACTTTTCTACATGCAGTGCATTTCTAAATCATAAGTCTTGATGTGAACGGTAAACACATTCTTTATTTTCATGTATCGCCTTAACTTGTTATGTATTATAACTGAAGATTGCTTTTTAAATGCTATCCTAACATGCTGCTCGCTGTTTTTTTCTATAGACAAAGAACAACATTATCGTTGTTTATCTGCCAATAAACAACTAACGCCCTCGTGGTTTAATTCCTACGCATCAGAACTCCAAATCGTTGTTTATTGGCATGTAAACACGATAGTTCGAAAATTATTTCTAGTACATCAGTATATCAATCAAATGTATTTTTTCTCCATGATAGTTCTAAAGAATTTTTCTTATTTATTATTATTTTTTGTTTAACAATTCAGCTTGCCAATTTACTCAACTGTGAATGAATAAATGAAATTGTCCCCTTTAGATTTTCAGGTTAAAATCAGCAAATAATTATAACGCAATACACATCATATCCCGTCGAAGATGTAGCCGATTTCCCTTTTTAGGATGTTTCAGCATGTTTCGGCAATGTTCAAAGTTCATACTACCAAATATTGATCGAACCTTTATAAGTGTCATCAACCATACAGCGTTAATATCTGCGACTTTCCCCGAAATACGACAGGATTTCTTAGAAATAAATGGATTTGTGAGGCCTGTGACTGAAAGTAATTTCGTGACTGTCTTCGCTAATGGTTTACATTTTAACAATCATTCACATCTGCCGATGTTTAATATAGCGAATAATATAAACCGATAAACAATGGTCCTCAGGTTACAGTACAATGATATCTTAATTTGTTATAATCGATAAATGAAACTGATTGACTCATTTACTGGCTTCGCAATAAAATATGTTATTATAAGTTAATCAGTTACTATAAAGGTATAAGCTGAGTTAATGTATAAATTAACTTACATAAACGTAATACAAACCCTGGGACATTGCAAAATGAAAAAACAATTCATATTTGTTTTTCACTGCAAAACAAACCCTTTGAAACTGACTATAAGTTTGTGTGTTTATATATTATTTGCCCAACATTACACTGTTTATCCACTGTCCTACCCTATAATATTCAAACAAAATCATACATGCAAACTTTTCTTTATATGATATATTCAATTTAAGACTGACCTTAATCCGGCTACAATAATCACATATTTTACAGAAAAAATATCCACAGTTAATGAATAATAAAGTATGAATAAATAGACACAGCATGTATATGTCACAGCGAGAATTAAAAAAAAAACATGCAAATTAACGTGTAAAAATGAAAAATGAATTAAATTCTAACAACCAACAACAACATGTATATCCAACCACTATACGGAAGCAACACCAGACCTAGAACCAAAATCAGCAAAAAGGGGAGTCTAAAAGTACATCTTGCCTTTACGACCTCTATCACAGGTTTCCGCGGTACAAATCCAAAGTGAAAACCGCAAAAACCGCAAAAAAATCAATCTTTGTGAAAACCCCGGGCCCGGGGTTATATCGGACAGCCTTGGGACTTTGCTGATACCAGGGTTCAATGGAACGACCTTCAAGAGTAAACAATGTACTCACGATTACTCGGGATAGTATCTGCAAGTGTTTAGTGCTCATAATAATACCCGGTTAGCATATACATTTTATTTATTGAACATTATTCAGAATAAAAAAAAAAAACACCTGCAAATTCAGAACAAATTGAAAATGTGAACAAATGCATTAAAAAGTAAGTATGCTAAGTATGTACAAAAATACAACACGCTAATTTTAAAATTTAATACATCATTAAATTTTTTATATAATTTGAATTTTTTTTATTTTTTTTACTTAAAATAAGAATGTTAAAATACTTAAAATACCCAAACATAATTTTATATTCAACATTAATACAAACCAACCGATACAACCTACAAATCTGTGTTTGAGAAAACTAACCAAACTATTTATATAAAAGTTAAGGCGTACAATGCAAAACTATAAGCCAGAAAGGATGTTGTTCTAAGAAATGATACACCATACACCTGCAAGCAATTGATTTTTATAGTCACAAACGAAGAAAGGAGCCACAACATCTGATATGAGTTCATGACTGCAGCTTCATAATTATACAGTTTTGTAAGTTTTGCAATCGCATCCGTGTTCACAATTATTGAACGTGTAGCCTATTTCCAATATCATATAAATCTACATTTGCAATTAATTAATAAACTTTAATTTTAATATTTCGTTGCAACTTGTTTTCTACACCTTTAATATAATTCTTATAAACACGATGTACTCAAACAACATTACAAAGTACCGTTGAAATCCGTTTTGCACGTGACAATCGTGCATGAAAACCGCTATTTCTGCCCGGAAGCTAGGGTTTATTTATACCCATGAATCATTGCGGTTAAATTCATCCCATGGGAATGGAAAAGATAAACATATTATCGAACGCTCTAAGTCCATGCATTGCGCACTTCGTCTTTTATAAAAAAATACGTTTAAAATAAGCTTTAATGTTAATACTTACATGCGAAATGGATGCCGCCTATTTAAGTCCTTTTATTCGTCGTGAAAATAATTTCGAAATGAGTTGATGCACGATCAGTCAAAATTACGTTAACACCTATGATCTTATAGCAAAGATGCAACTATATTTCTTTACTGCTCACGCCTAACTCATTTCCAATAATGCAAAGCAATTTGCGCGTTTATAACATTTAAACCTTAAGTTAACCAATAAAATTATCGCCGCCGTCAATTGACACTTTAAACATCGTCAATTTAAACTAAATTCATGTTTTAATAAGTTCAAATGCAGCTCGCTAGATAGTCCAGTCCAGTGCGCACGCGATTGGGCGGAGTCTAATTTTATGAATTATTCATAGCCAATCAGAACACGCTTTACAGACACATTGATAGTAGCTACGTTCTGATTTGTTATTTATTATTAACGCTACTACATGGAAACAGTAGGTCCAATATACTACAGCGTAAATACAAACACACGCATGTGAGTTATTTATATATGAGATAATGGCCTCGTATTGTATTTTCAACAGCCGGTCGCCACCTATCCGCAAATTGAGGGTAAGCTGGCTTCTAAAATTGACACCTAAGTTCAAATGCAAATTACTGATTGAAAAGTTGCCAAATGTTAGTGTTTTTCTTCTTTATATAACGATATGTATTCTGCAAATATTGATTACCTATAATTCAGCGTTAACAGTTTTAGGTCAAATTACGTATTGGCTATAAACGAGTGCAACTGCGCTATCAACTAGAGTGTCATGTAAACAAATGGCAAGTAATAGTTTGTAGATTTACTCGCAATTCGTGTTAGGATTTGTATTGTTGAAATTTATCCCCGGCAACTGATAGCAGAAGATGCTGAAAACGATCGGAAGCACAAACTGTGTTGCTATGTGCCCTTTTGCAAAGTGTCTCTGCTAACGCGCGCGCATTTTGTTTGCAGACGAAATTAGAATACCGGTATGTCCAAGTTGCAGTTAGCGCGGTTTTCTTGTAAATTCTTGATGTGAGCGAAAAAAATACAAATGCACATCCTATTATTTTATTAGCTTCCTTGCTAATCGAACTAGTCTGTGGATATTATTATGACGCAGTTTCTATTTTTAGATTCCCTCCAGGACCGGGACTTTCCCGATGTATAGTCTTTATCATGTCCAGTGATTTTATTGCATTGGCTAAATATATCAATGTGAAAAAATAAAGAAAGATACCTCCCAGGTAGTATATTACCCAGAAGTGAGTGTTTTATGGTTTGTCTTCCACTGTTTAATGACTTCATGCTCATTTAAACAAACCGTGACTCGTCGATTATGGCACAGTGTGGTCTCGCAACACTAAATATCGCCAGATAAATAATTACGCTCGGATAGCGCGCGAAGTGATGTATAGTTTTGCATCCAGGGGGAATACAACGCGTGCCCCGGGACCCTCATGTCTTCGGTTCAAAGGGGACAAAAGAAGGGGTCAGGTATTCATCTTAGTCCCAGAGAGAGTGGACTCCATTTCCATTGGCGTATTGACCAGATTGTCCGATTTTTTGTTTTGTAAGTTTTCCCTGCAGTTTAGAGTGCGGTACCATTAAGGACCGATGTGCCCTGCCCCCGGGGAAAATTCTGAGTTATGTACTGAACGAATTCATTATTGCGCAGTTCGAACGCGTAATCAAATCGTGTCACTGCAACCTGGTATCTAGGATAAAAGATAACAATCAACAGCCGGGATTTCGTCACAACAGAAATGAGTCGCTAAAATCTAAACAACAACACCACGATCATCATGACTACCACCACCACCACGATCATCATCATCATCATCATCATCATCATCATTTATTTATACGTTGCTGGTGATGATGTATCGATGATTTTGCAATTCCACTGTGCTGGCAAGACAGCAATATAAAGTTATTAATCAGAAATGAAATCAATCCATTTCTACATTAATACGCGCTCAAATTTCGAATCACAATACAACATTTATCGATATGAACAAAATACATGTTTTTGTTCGTCTATATCAAAGCGCAGACAAAGACCAGAGCAAAAAAAAAGCAAACAAACTTAACCGACCTTGACAATCGGTCTATATATTCAGGTGTATCTCGTATACAAACAGCTGAGAGGCCTTTCACCCCCAAACCGCAACTCTGAGTCATCGAGTGCCGTCGTGGAAAAAGAAAAGTGCTAGGGGGCGACCTAGTGGCCTGATTGTCGGATATCTCACCGTCTGGAGATCTTACTGGTAGTCGTGAGGATGGTGATGGTGATGGTGGTGGTGAAGATGATAGTGATGATGATGATGATGATGATGATAATGATGATGATGGTAATGGTGGTGGTGAAGATTATAGTGATGATGATGATGATAATGATGATCATGATGATGATGATGATGCTTGATGATGATGATGGTGATGATGATTATGATGATGATGATGACGACGACGACGACGACGATGACATTGATGATGTTGATGAGGATAGTGATGCTAATAATAATCATCATCATAAATGAGTAATACGAATAATCATAAGTGCATTATCAGACATAAAAGCGGGCATTAACAACGCGTTTGTTAATTATTACCATTTAAAACGTTGTCGCCTAGGGTTATATACACAGTTATCTTAAATAAAAATCTATTCTTCATTAAAGTCCAAATAAAAGTCTAATGGCAACTGTGGTTTGTGGGTCATGGGTTTTATTCTGTTCTTTTGAACCGAGGTTACTAAACAAATACTGAAATTAATTGGCTTAGAAATTAAAATAATGTGTCCATGTACTTTGTTCTAATAAACCTTATGACACAAAGGTGGTCGACGACGACAACAACGAAGAAGAAAAATCAGAGGAAGAAGAAGAAGAAGAAGAAGAAGAAAGAAGAAGATGGTGATAAGGGGGAATAAGATGATTATAGTGGTTGTAGTGTGTATAGTGAACTGTAGTGGTGGTGGTGTTTGTGATGATGATAATGATGATCATGCTGACACTGATGCTGCTAGTGCTGGGCTGACGATGATGATAATGATGATGATGATGAGGAGGATAGGATAAGGAGAGGAGGGGAACGACGACGACGACGATGACGATGATAATTTTAGAACTTATTTGCAATGTTCAATTATTCAAATATAATGATTCTGCTAAATACACAGTCCGGCGCAGAAAGAAAACAAAAATAGCAAGTACTCCTTGTTAAAGCTAATAAATCTGTCCCATCGTTCAATATGACCTATTTTATTGTGAATATTCACCATGGAAACCACACGCAAACACGCGCTGCACTTTTTGCGTACCAAAAATTGAAACGAGGCTAACCGCACTGCGAAAAGGCATCGAGTGCATTTGATATATTATCGTCAGGACAGAAATATCATTAGCCACTTCGTTGGGCTAAAAAGAGATCTCGTCTGCTTTTCAGATCGATTTAATGAATTGCGTCTTAATAAAGCAGGCGACAGGCAGCGTGTATGTAGTCCGTTACGGAATCCCGTTACTGCCATCGCCTATGAATGGGTTGAACGCGATACTCGATAGTAAGATGATGAAAACGCGAAATTACGATACTACGAATACGCGACAACACGATGATGATAACGACATTACGATGACGAAAACGCGATACTACGACAGTACGATGATGATAATGCGATATAATTTCATGCTATTACCATCGTACTGTCGCATTATTACCATCGTAATATCGTACTGTCGTGTTATCGCGTTTTTATCATCGTACTGTCGCGTTTTCATCATCGTACTGTCGCGTTATAATCTTCGTACTGTCGCGTTATAATCTTCGTACTGTCGCGTTATCATCATTGTACTGTCGCATTATCATCATCGTACTATCGCGTTATCATCAAACTCGTCCATTTGAACAGCTATTCTTTAAGATGTTTGTATTGTTAGGCGACAGTACGATAGTGATAATGCGAAAGTGCGATACTGATAACGCGACAGTACGACAGTAATAACGCGACAGTACGATGATGATAACGCGACATTATGATGATGATGATGCGACAGTACGATGGTGATAACGCGATAACACGACAGTACGATATTACGATAGTGAAAATGCGACCATCATACTGTCGCATTTTCACCATCGTAATATCGTACTGTCGTGTTATCGCGTTTTCATTGTCGTACTGTCGCGTTATCATCATCGTACTGTCGCATTATCATTATCGTACTGTCGCGTTATCATCATCGTACTATCGCGTTATCGTCAAACTCGTCCATTTTAACAGCTATTCTTTAAGATTTTTGTATTGTTAGCACGCGCATGCACACCGGAAGGCGACAGTACGATAGTGATAATGCGACAGTGCGATAATGATAACGCGACAGTACGGTAGTAATAACGCGACAGTACGATTATGATAACGCGACATTACGATGATGATGATGCAACAGTACGATGGTGATAACGCGACAGTACGATGATGGTAACACGACAGTTCGATGATGATAACGCGACAATACGATGATGATAACGCGACAGTACGATAATGAAAACGCGATAACACGACAGTACGATATTACGATGGTGAAAATGCGACAGTTCGATGGTGATAACACGAAATTATATCGCATTATCTTCATCGTACTGTCGTAGTATCGCGTTTTCGTTATCGTAATGTCGCGTTATCGTCATCGTATTGTCGCGTTTTCGTTATCGTATTATCGCGATTTCGCGTTTTCACCATCGTACTATCGAGTATCGCGTTTCAGATCAACCCATTCATAGGCGATGGCCTGACGGAGTTCCGTAGTCCGTAGCGCGTGGAAGTTGTTTGCAGACGGCTACCGGACAGTAGCACACGAGAAATGATAAGATACAACTGACGTAATTTAGCCATATTTACATATGCAGATTCTTATTTAATGACCTCTATAGCGTCGTGTTGCTAAAATAACAATTTATTGTGATAACGGTAAAAGGTACTTTAAAAATGTTAAGACTCCTTTAAAATAAGCGGACGGAATGCGACAATTACGTTGATAAGTGGTTTGGTAGTACCGTACCGGCAGCTCTCGCCCCTGATCCAGAGTTCGAACCTTGCTGGGCCATAGTTGATTCCGCGTAAGACCTGACACCGCGGTGTTATACCACGAACATAACCTTCGAACACCTTAATACATTCAACTTCGTTGCCTAACAAAATACACCACCACAGCGACCACCACTACAAGCATTACCATCACCAGCACAGCCACAATCATCAAGACAACCATCACCAACAACCACCGCCACCATAATCACCAACATCACCACTATCCTTCATTGCGATCCCTTGTTTCTTTTTTTGGTGCACAGTTATTCAAACATGGGAAAATTAAAACGTTCAGACACAGTCATCCAATTGAAAAAATAAGTTGACACTTCAGTTTGAGCTGACACTTCAGTTTGATAACGTTGATATGATTTTAAGAGCTGATTACCTGCCAGATAAGAGGGTACTCGGTAACAACGTTAGTATGTACTGTTGACTTCAGGGCGGTTGTACAATAAGTGTTCTATCCAAATAAAATACAGAACAGACAGAACTGAACAAATGTTTTATTAACTTAAGCATATTACAGCACATCGTTATTTTACACAAATCAAACAGACATGCCTGAAGAAAAACCCCCCACAAAAATATCAACATATTTTATTAAAATAGCTTAATAGGCGACAGCAGCAAAACCATGATTGTCATCAGCATCATCACCACCATAATCATCATCATCACCATCATCATTATCATCAGCAGCATTATTATCATCATTATCATCATCATCATCATCTTTATCATAATCATTATCATCATGAACAACTTAATAATTATAATATTTATTTAAATAATAATAATAATAATAATAATAATAATAATAATAATAAAATTAATAATAATAATAATAATAATCATCATCATCATCATAATAATAATAATAATAAAAATAATAATAATCATCATCATCATCACCACCACCACCACCACCATAATCAGCATTATCATCATCGTCAACAACAATAACAACTACAATAAACAACACGGACATATAGTAGCAGTAGAAACAGTATCTCACAAAATACGTTTACTTTAATCAAAAAGCAATTTGCAATTACAAGTTTACAAATAAACAATGTAATCGCTTTTATTTCAAAAGCAAGAGGGAAACCACAGGACATTTGGAAATCAATTTAGTGTCAAATTTTGTTATCGATGTGTGCAACGTTGAGCAAACACTGGCCGGGACACTAAATTTCCAAAGAAAAATATGATGAGTCACTGTGACAAAGCAAAAAATCATTCACCTGTGAAAAACCGTGTTCTAACTTCCTGGTTTTCCCGTTAAAACGTGGGACCATATTCCAGAACCATCTTACGATTGTCTTTAAATATTTTAACTTAAGTTATTTTTTAAACTACACAAGAAGTCGTGAATCATTTTACAATTAAGTAAACGATAGTTAATACTACAGTAAAAATAAATGAACTCTAAGCACAATGCCATAATTATACACAACGTGCAATGAAATAATGCCATAATTATACACAACGTGCAATGAAATAATGATTTTTTTGGCCAAACTTAAAATATTACTTAAGATGATTCTGAAATATGACTCCAGATCTGGCTTGAAATATGACTCCAGATCTGGCTTGAAATATGACTCCAGATCTGGCTTGAAATATGACTCCAGATCTGGCTTGAAATATGACTCCAGATCTGGCTTGAAATATGACTCCAGATCTGGCTTGAAATATGACTCCAGATCTGGCTTGAAATATGACTCCAGATCTGGCTTGAAATATGACTCCAGATCTGGCTTGAAATATGACTCCAGATCTGGCTTGAAATATGACTCCAGATCTGGCTTGAAATATGACTCCAGATCTGGCTTGAAATATGACTCCAGATCTGGCTTGAAATATGACTCCAGATCTGGCTTGAAATATGACTCCAGATCTGGCTTGAAATATGACTCCAGATCTGGCTTGAAATATGACTCCAGATCTGGCTTGAAATATGACTCCAGATCTGGCTTGAAATATGACTCCAGATCTGGGCCCAGTTGCTCAAAACTTTAACGGACAATTAAGCTAACGGCCGTTAACTTTTGGATGAAGTTTTTGATATAAATAAAATTTTCAAATTTTAAAATCTGCATTTATTCCTACTAAATTCATATGCTCAAATAATTGTCAAATGCTTGATAGACGAGTTGCTTGTAATATAAGTTTTATTTACATCTAAAGTTAACAGGCCGTTAGCTTAACCGGCCGTTAAAGTTTTGAGCAACTGGGCCCTGGCTTCCAAATTACAACGCAGTTAACGATCTCATTGGGTGGAGGGTGGAGGGTGCATTTGTGTATAAAAAAAAAAACAATTCCAAAAATAAACATTAAGCCATTATCTCATGCTTGGTGACAGTAATTGTTTGTCATGAAGTTTACTTTTTTGTTGTTGCTGCCCTGTCATCTTTGTTTCGGTGAGTTAGATCTATATGAAACATTTTTTAATATTCTGATAAAAATGACATATATAATTTATTGAAATAAACAAAAGTTATACTGTATTAAAATATATGGAAGCATATTTCTTGGTTCTAACTGTTTTAGTTGAAAGCGTTTGACACACTATCAACAAGGAAAAGTAATTTATTCATTCATTAAAAAAAATAATCTAACCAAGCTTCAACTTGCTTTTAGAGTAGGGGACGCCTTTCAAACAATGCAGTGCAATAAATATGTATACGTATTCCGTTCCATTATAATATAATAATACTTTTTATATAATAAATTTATAATATATAAACTATTAATAGCAATACTTGCACACCGATTTATACTACGCAGGGCGGAAAATAATAAATCTATATTAAAATGCTTTAATATGATATTAATTTCGTTTGGAGGTTCTTTGGTCATTAAGCAACTCTACGCACATGCAATTTAAATAATCTAATATCAACTTAAAATGATATGATGCGAGGAACTGTCTTGGAAAAAGCATTCGTTCTGAAAAGGTATACATTTAACTCGACTAATTTTGATTTTTATATCCATTTATAAATAAGTAAACTAATTTAGTGCCCTAAAATTCAATAATGACATTATTTTACGCATAATAAAATTTCTCTTTACCTGTATTTTTAATTTTTGGCAAGAAAATATTTTTAAACCACTAAAATAAACAGCCTACAGAATTTATATTGGCCATTTAATTTCTATATAGTACGATGAACTGATTTTTTTGTTTTGATTCAGAAAGTTTAAAAAACATTATTGAGCAGTTCTTAATTCCACGTTTTTATTTTAAAAATTCTTGAACGTGTCTGTGCTTGTAATTTGTCAAATTATGAACAACATATCTGTATTTCTTTAACCGAAATTATTAGATTATTAAGAGTTCCACCCGTTAAGTTCACCAGCATGTAAAAAACACAAACATGTTCCATGAAGTTGGAACGCCACTTTTTTCAACTGTATATTTCAGAACGCGAACACATTAAAAAAAAAAAGAATATAATTAAAGGGTATTACAATTACTTTGAACGCTGACATTCAGTGGGCCAATGACTATATTTACATAATCACATAATCACATTTTTTAACCGAAGAGTATATATCATTATGTGTTCTATATGTTTTTTACGTAAAAGGCGAAGAGTCATTTATCTTTGTACTTAAATAACTCATGACCAACTAACAGAATAGTTTGAAAATTTCTCACGGTGGTTTCGAACAATATTTTGTGAATAACAGTCTTAACAGAGGTGAACGAAGAAAAAATATATTTATTTATTATTACAAATAGTTCAATTCAATAGTATCAAAATTCATATGTATGCTGTATAAATAAACATATACCTTTAAAACGTCTGTCATCTACAATCAATCGTTCGTGTAGTAATCGCTTTTTACAGCGTGCCACAGAGCTATAGATCTATTTCTGATTATTGAAAACGCACACGAAACAACAGACGACCCGCCCTTATGTAAATACAGACGACGCGCATGCGCGGAAATTCTTAAAATAGAAGCATGTCGTAATGTGAGTACTCATTGCCAAATATGGTTACTACACGCATGCCATGAAATGGAAATCGCCAAGAACTACCATATGTTTTTTTTGTAAACAATAGCTCATGTTAAACACTCCGTTGTTATCAAACGTGTACAGTAAACTATATATCTCGTACAAATATAAATAAAATATTGTATAATAATAATAATAATAATATAATAATAATAATAATAATAATATTATTATTATAACTTTGCTGTTATTGTAGGTATAACGATTTAACGATTACCGGTATAACGATTATTACAATGATTATGGCATGGAAGGAGAAGAAGAAGAAGAAGAAGAAGAAGAAGAAGAAGACGAAGAACAGCAAGAAGAAGAACATGATGCTGGTAACCACCATCAGAAATATTTTCGAGCAGAATGAATGTTTTATTTATTCCTCAACATTTGACTTTCACTTGCATAGTATCAATCGAATGCTAGCTACCTGTACTTTGAAAACAACAACAAAAACAACAACAATAACAATAAAACAACACAAAAAACGACGCCTTTTATGGTTGATTATTTAACAAAGGTTAGACGATTTAGTTTTCCAGACAGTTGCACGAGCGCACTTTTTTTTCAATTAAACGGAAGTAATTCTCAAACAAGTGTTATGAGGTAACACAGTTGTTAACTCCCTTCTGAAAAAAAAGCTGTTTTCCTCGATTCTATACAAAATGCTAACTCCAAGTCGTGCACACACTTTTCAGTGCATGCCTGATTTTTCTACGTACAAATAAAATAGACCAGGAATAAAATTGAAAGTGAAAACAATTATTTCACCTCTACCATGTACGAATATACGAGTACAAAAACAGTGCAGTATTCCGCAATTAACACCAGTCACAAAAGAACAATACGACACTATTTATTAACAAACACTTGAACATACATATTTATTTTATTAGAGTGTCTTCCAACTTTACTTAGTCAACATCAGAAATATAAATCGTATAAAATTAGTACATGGTCATTCAAGTAAGAATTACAAGAGACTATATATACAAAAATTTTCACAATTTAAAACACCGGTATTGTACAAATGAAACAATCAAAAGTATCAACCAGAATATGCATTGTATATTTTAAAAGTAAACAGTATGTCCTAACCGAGCTGTTTCACACAATAGCGCATGCGCGAAGAAGATTTCAATGGCAGGTAACCTAATTTCGGAAAAGACCTAATCAGTTCAAGTTATATATTCCGCCCAATAAAATGCTATACTGAAACAGTATGTGCCTTAAAAATGACGCACTTATTTTTATGTCTCTACATCAAAGTGGGTTGCATTTTATAGGCGGGTTAAGACGGGGGGACTTTTTTAAATCTAAAATTAACATTGGCAGTAATCATATTCGTGGTTTTTTTTTTTTTTCGTTAAACAGCTCCATCTGTCGATCTTAAGCACACCGTTCCGATGTGTATCCTAACATGCAAGGCAGTTTGTTGGTAGTTGGTGAATATTTCCGTTCCCTCTAACTCATATTGAACCTGTAGCCGCGCCTGCATTTAAAGTGTGCCCTGTTAGACCGTATACAGCTTACGCATGAGCTGTATACGTTGACTATAAAAACCGTATAAAGCTTTCATCGAATACAGCTCACCGTAAGCTGTATACGTCAAGATGCTGCATATCGACGTATATAGCTCATGTCTAAAAGATGACGATGACCATCATCATTATCATCATTGTCGTCGTCGTCGTCAGCAACAGCATCACCAGCATCAGCATCGTCATGAACACATTTACAAATTGTGAACATGAAGGACATGGGCGGGGCTCATAAGCACACCTGGTTTTTTATACAGGTGTTGTCAGTTGAGCGATATAATGGCAAAGGTCTCTTATTTGTTTTTACCCAAATTTTTGAGACTACTGATTTTGATAATGTTCATTTATATGTTGAGGAGGAGGATACTGCCGCTGATGCTACTGTTGCTTTTTCTACTAGATTTTGATAATGATTTCTGTTCTAACTTTAATTAGGCCTATGTCTTGTTTATGTTTCATTGAATGCCCCATGATTTGTTTTATGTGTTTGTATATGTAGTAAGTAAATAAGCCACATTTATTAAATAAAGATTTTACTACTACTACTACTACTACTACTACTACTACTACTACTACTACTACTACTACTACTACTGCTACTGCCGCTGCTGCTTCTACTACTGCCATTTCTACTACTGCTGCTGCTACTGTTACTGCTACTAGATCTACTTCTTCTACTGCTATGACGAAGATAATTATGGTGGTGATGACGATCAAATATACTTGTATTCACAATTATGTTTTATACTAGTCACTCACCACGTCAGCTATATTCGTTAAGACGAAAGACCTATTTCAAAAGTATATGTATATATCCAACGTATACAGCTAACGTAAGCTGTATACGTTGTCAACCAACGAATATGGCTCACCGTAAGCTGTATACGCTTTCAACTAACGTATACAGCTCACACGTAAGCTATATACGGCGTGAGCTGCATACGGTCTAACAGTGCCCACTTGGCAGTAGGCAAATACAATTCTTAAGGTGGTTTCCCACTAGGAGAGTGATTTATAGACTGTTGGCGGAATCCAACGGTCTTCAGTAGGGTGATCTCGAGAGATTGAATCGCGTGATCTACTTTTTGTATATTTGTTCGTATGCAAACTACTTAATGCAAACGCAATACCATGCATAACAGTCAATGTGTCGACAAATCCTGAACGAGACGAAAAAGCGATTGGAGCGTATAAATTTGAAGGTATCAATTGTTAGTGCTTCGTAGCCTGCAAAGTAAAAAGTAGGTCGCGCTATTTAATCTCTCGAATTTGCCCTACTAAAGACCGTTGGCTTCCGCTAACAGTTTAAACAACAGACAAGTGGAAGTCAAAACTTTGGTATCTTGAATCCCAATCTCATTAATATCATCTCTGGAAGTATAATTATTCGCTGACTGCCAGCGAATTGTTTTGAAGTGACAGTTAGGACTTTAATGCTGATGCAACAATTCCAGCATCCGGGCATGTTTGAGTTTACTTTTGACACACTATATATGAGACTGTTTTTACCCGCATCGTATATAGATCGACACTATCAGTTATCACTGCTTTTTTAGAAAATTCATTGTTTGCTTTTGGTTTTAGTTGTGCAATAAAGATAACATGTAGTTATTTTTACATGTAGTGTAAAAAGATCTATTTATAGTTAATTAAAACAAGAGGGCCAAAATGGCCCCTGGTCGCTCACCTGAGATACTGAATCATAGTGGCACATTTCTGTGGAATTATTTATAAAAAAACAACAGATAGTGGTAAAATGATATGTTAATTTTGTCAATAAAGCCATATAAGAGCAAACTGCTCTGCCCCTCGGCAGCCATGTTGTTTAATAAATCATAATATGTACATTGAAGGAATTTGAGCAGCATTTCCGTGATGTTATTTCCAATTCAACCAGTGGTTTCTGACAAGAAGATTTTCTTACAGTTTTAAATAAAGGCATTTAAGGAAAAAGGCCCCGCCCCCTGGCGGCCATATTTTGGTAGAGAGCCACCCAAGGAACATTCATAACAAGTTTGGTTAATTTCCACCAAACGGTTTCAAAGGAGAATATTGTTTAAGTAAATTGTTGACAACGGACGACGACGACCACGGACGACGACGACGGACTCGGAAAACCACTGAACACAAAAGCTCACCCTTGAGCACTTCGTGCTCAGGTGAGCTATTACAAACAGTCACTGTGTGCATCCAGTATTTCATAACAGAGGACATACATTCTTGGGTGACCTTAGGTATTGCACTACATGCTCTTTAACTGACCTTTTTTCATAACACGTAACAATATAATGTCTAAGAATATCACTGATAACCGAAAGTAGGAATTCCATGACACTGTCATTGAACTGGCAACATGTTAACAGTTTTGTAGTCACGATCTAGTCATGTCATAATGAGAAAAAAGAACATGCATATAAATCAAAGGCACGTGCATTTGAATTCACTTTCTGTTTCATGAGTGATGTATATCTGTTTAACATTTTGCGAATTTGCGAAGTATTTTTTAAAGCGAATGTTTTCCGGAAAAGTGAAACTTTATCACAAAGAACATATATTATACAGTGCAAACTAAAATTTAAACATAGATCTACATGTAGTTACTGCAAAGATATAAAATAAATTCCAATCATACTTGTGTATGTCCTTTAAATGTTTATTGGCGGGGCTATAAAAACTCCATAAAATATATTAAATTGAGCGTTTCAGTTTATTATCGATTTGAGTGTGTCCTACACATAACATTGAAATTAAGCTGTAATACATAGGTTTACAACCATTACCTTTTCGTATAAAACAGGTAATCACCAGTATGTAAAATACACAACATGTAAAGGCGCATTAATGAAATTGAATTTTGTACTTGTGCTAATTTCATTTTATTATAGATTGTACGTTTTTACCAAAACAATTGCAATTTTCTTAACATCTTTTGATAAAGAGTTGTTACAAATGTACATGTGATTATTTCGTTCACAATCAGTCGATTACCTAGAACAATGATTGGGTAATATACGCACACATAAACCCCGTATCACTTTTAGTTACAGACGCGGATCCAGGATTGTTATTTCGTAACTATTTAGTAACTGAAAACGGCTTCAAACAAACCGCTTCGGTCTCTCTTACGTGTTGTGATCAAAAAGGAACAATACCAAGGAATGGGTTTGATCATTACAATGATTTGATTGACGAACGCTTCACTGGCAACAAAATGCATGTGTCGTGGGAAAACCGGGCTTAATGCATGTGCGTAAAGTGTCGTCCCGGATTAGCCTGCGCAGTCCGCACAGGCTAATCCAGGACGACACTTTCCGCTTGTATGGTTTTTTATGTTATAAGGAAGTCTCTTCTTAACATAAATCCACTGTAGGGGGAAAGTGTCGTCCCGGATTAGCCTGTGCGGACTGCACAGGCTAAATCGGGACGACACTTTACGCACATGCATTAAGCCCGGTTTTCCCACGACACGCCTCATATTTATTAAGACCTTTTCAGGTTTTAAATCGAATGTTGGACATTTTAGAGGGGGCGTACACCGCTTCCGCCCCCACTCAATCCGCGTATGGGTTACCAGCTCTCTATTTCAGTTGATAAACATGAACATGAACAATGTTCCGATAACCCACGCAAAATAGTTTAATATTATTTCATTCGTGGTATTGTCCGTTAAACACCCATTATTATTTCTTTATACAACCGGAAAAAATAGTTTAATATAATTTCATTCGTGGTATTGTCCGTTTAAACACACTATTATTTCATTTATACAACCGGAACAAGATTGTGTCCCCAGACGGATAGAAAATACCATGTATGTAAAAGACACATCATCATTTGTTTGTCCTTGAAATAAACTATTTCACCACACCTATTTACATGGGCGAATTTTATAACGTGAAGATTCTGTTTAAGAGGGGCTGTCAATTTTTTTCCTAGATTTAATTCGGATCTCTTTCGTTACACACTGACATAAACGTTTTATATAACATAGAAAACGTCATCATCGACAAAAAACTAGTTTACGGTATTTATCGAATAATGCAAATATATACAATGTATGTTGATACAGACCTGTTTATCCTACAGCAACGGCTATATTCAGTTTTGGATTAGAACATAAGAACGGCGCATGCGCCAACAATCAAACTGACTCGTCAAGACGCACAGATACATGTCCATAATAGTTTGCTGTGCAGCCAAATATTATTTACGTTTTAAACTTCTCTCTTAATACGCATTTCTCATCATTTATTATAATATTATTTTAAAAATTTACTGACATCATTTAGAATAAATGCATGGTAATTTTACGTTATAAATTTCATAAAAAATCGTACCGTCCCTCTTTAACAACTAAACATATAGCCGGATATAACGTGCCGTTTCCCACAAATAAAATGCAGATTACAATGAAATCGAAAATACATACTACATTCACATATACGATCTGGACACGTTGTGCAACATTAAAGGGACCTGTTCACAGATTGGCCAATTGCCAATTGTCAATTTTTTGTCATAGATCCCAAAAATAAAAATACATTATATATAAACAATTGATATAACACCACTGACACAGAAATACATTGGAAATATAGTGTCGTTTATGAAAAATTATCAGGTGAAATGGATACAATTATAAAGCGTCTTAACGCTTTTCATCGGTATTTGGAAAACACATGTATCACTTACATAGTGTTAAACATTCACCACCATGTGCATGTCAGAATGGCCGAGCGGTTAAGGCGAACTACTTTTGATCCCGGCGGTCGTAATCACTTACATAGAGTTAAAAATTCACCACCATGTGTATAAGTCAGAATGGCCGAGCTGTTAAGGCGAAATATTTTTGACCCCGGCGGTCGCAGGTTCGAGTCCCGGCGAATGCAAATCTTTTAATTATCTTTTTTTATTTAAATAATATATGTTTTTGGTTAGTCCAACTGCTTTAGTTTCTGCATTTAATACATTAAATGGCATTTTTAATTTTTACTACCGCGAATTTGGAGCTAAATAATTTCAACGCGTACTACGCAAATATATTGCCGTTTATTGTATCGTTCATAAGATATTATTACGCTACGGTCAAATGAAATTAATTAAAACATAAATAAAAAATTAAACATTAACATTTATTTATTTTTCAATCCACAAAGTTTTATCACGATTCACCATAAAAGTGCTATAATTCAAAACTTAATAACTGAATTGAAATACAAACTGAAACGTTTATGTTATTAAATATATTTTTTTAACAGCAAACTTGTCGGAAAAATAATACCCGTAATTATCAATGACACAATGTACTCCTGTTTTGCATGTTTTTCATATTTGTATATAAACTGGGTTTCTTTGTGCATGAAAATGAACGTTTTTGAATAAAGAAGAATGCGCGTGCAACTTTTGAAATATTTTCCACAAACACATTATTTGTCTACATGTTTATGTTTCCTTGTTGCATTAATACATTATTTAACTGAAATTATAAATTATCAATTTGAAATGAGCATTTTGCAATAATAATCATAGTAATAATAATAATAAAAAAAAAAATAATAATAATAAAAAAATAGTAAAAAAATTATTTATTTTAAGGTCTACTCACGTTTGTAAACATACTCCTTCTACATGCACACGTCTATATGACAGCTGATTAAAACACGTATACTTATACATTACATATATAGATCTAGATATGTATGCACGTTAACTGGGACAAAATTACACGGTATCCCATATAATGATTGTCCAACACAAGCAAGATAACGCTAAAAGGAAGTTTAAATGACTTTAAACGAACGCCTGTAGATCTGTTCAGTATGCGCATGTTGAAATAGTGTTAATGAATATTTCGCAAAACGCTACCGTCATTAGGCCCCCCCCCCCCAAAAAAAAAATAGTCCCGTTTTTGGTCTCCCGACCGACCCTTTACTTTTGCTCCCGACCCTACATATTTTTGGTCCAAAAATAATAAAGACTGTAAAAGACTGTTACCTTGTACAACACACACCATTCTCCCATCATAAAACAAATCCCTACCTACCTACCTACCCTTATTTTTTGGGGCAGGAGACCAGAAACGGAACTAATTTTTTTGTTGGCCTATACAAACTCTATATAAAAGGCACATATATATTTTTTATAATGTATATTACGTTCAAGAAATATATACGATAAAGTATATATTGCAATTCTTGCGATATATAAATCGTAGTATGTGCCCGGTGGATTAGTGTTCTCTTAAAGGGACCTGTTCACAGATTGGCAAATTGACTATTTTAGATTTTGGTCAAAGATAACAAATTTTTTTTTATAATATAAACAACGAAATATATAGGAAATATAGTGTTGTTTAGAAATAATCATCAAACGAAATGGGTAAAATTATAAAATGTTTGTAACGCTTTTCATCGGTATTTAGGTTCGAGCCTCGGCGAAGACAACTTTTTTAATGTATACCCTTTTCCTTACTTAATATTTGTTATTTGTTAGTCCAGGGCTTGTATTTATAAAGAATCTTAGTCGAAAATTAAGAAAAATCTTAAAATTCTCAAATTTAATAACTGGATTTTCTGACAAAGTAATGCATTTCTGGAAGATTTTGACACACCATTACAATATAATTCAAAGTGTATTAATATCTAGCATTAGTCATGCAAAGCACTTTTAAACACAAATTCTAATGTTGACTTATGTTCAACTTAAGTTAAAAATGTCTTAAGAATCTTTATTAATATGGGTCCAGATGCTTTAGTTTTTGAAGTTAAGACGTTTAATGTAATTTTAATG
The DNA here is from genome assembly GCA_027627225.1 of Congeria kusceri. NCBI lineage: Eukaryota > Metazoa > Mollusca > Bivalvia > Myida > Dreissenidae > Congeria > Congeria kusceri. The sequence goes on from CM051028.1 coordinate 20,973,912, forward strand.
ATAAAATAAATAATAAAATAATAATATATGCAAGCATGTATGTAGGACAACATTTGTAAATATGGTTTCACATTAACAGAACATGCAAATTTGGACAACAAGTTCTGTTAATTACTAGTATAGAATGGTTAGGTGTCTCCTGTGCTATTTGTACAAGTTGGTTTCAAGTCATATTGCTGTTCAAGTGTGTATTGGTGCACAATAGCTGATACAAACAAAAACGTATAAAAATTGTAAACGCTTAAACGTTATACTCGTACATTGTATATAACTCACGTACAACAAATTTGGCGGAGTACTGTAACTTTAACCGTATACAGGTGTCAAGTAACATAAGTGTCATTGGACATACGACATGGACATAATTGTGATATATTGACTGTCTTTGAATGAATAGCTCTATCACGTAATGTTCGATTTTTTAAAAAGGTAAACCACTGCTTTGGGATATCCCAATGATTGGAGATTATTTATAATTCCGTTCCGAGAAAACTCGACTTGCAATGAATTCACCGCCAACAGCAATTTTTACACATGTGTGCATGAATATAACGATTAGATAATGAGCAAAGAATGCAAAGAGAATCTTGCAAATATACACAAAGGATGACTCAAATAGCGCAACTTGACTAACGTTATCAAGTTAGAATGACCGCCTAAATCCTTTGCATAGAACAGAACAGAACAGAACAGAACAGAACTGAACAGAACATGTGTTTTATTATGACTTGCACAATGTACATCGTCCATATAACAATACCAACAAAAGATAATAGCAAATTAAGTCACGTTATACTCAATGTATGAATAAATTCGGTATATATATTATCATATATCTTTATATGGAATATACATGAAAACATAGTAGCACACTATCCTACGTACGATTTATTTAGATGCGTTAAAAATTCGTAATACTCTTGAGTTTTATTACATATATTATATATGCATACTGAAGTGGGTGGTGCCAAAGGAAAATCACTCCTGTTCTCGTTTTAAAGGGACAGTTTCACAGTTGTTTTGCTGTGAGAAATAATTTGCTAAAACTGATTTTTCCGGTTCTATTATATATTTATTGTTAATATTTTTAGGATTGAAAAGCACACGTTTGACGAATATCTGTTATTTTTCGATAAAAAAAGCTACGTGGTAGACATACCCTAGTCAAAAGAATGATGTTTTGCAACCAAAACAGCATAACAGACAAAACATTTTTCTAGATTCTACACGTTTTTGTTTAAAATTCCATTTTTAGTGAAATATTCTTCCAACCCCAAACTGTCTCCTTAAACCGATGTCTCGTCAAGTGTGCTACAATTATCGAATAACAAATACTACTATTGATTTACTAATACTTTAATACTAAAATACTGGAAAAAGTGTGTATTTAATGAACAATATTCATGTTTTAAAGTGGAATACGGCGCATTTTCCTAATTTATTGTTTATCTAATTAACCCACAATATCGAAAATTCAGCTGAGAGTGTAATTTTTGTTTAATGTGTGGATATATCCTATCCAGCCGTGCTTTCCGACTGTAATAAAGAATCTAACAAAATATGATCGGGTACGCTTTCGTTGCAAATTGTTTATCCCGAAACTCATTGCTAGGACCTTTATGACTCGTCATTTGACATGAACATTTGCTTTGTGAACTTAATTGTATTGGTGATGATTTAACATAATACTTTTGATGTATTGATCTTCTGTGAATGTAAATCATGTTTTGTGGGATTTTTTTTAAAGGTAAACCAAAGTTTTGGGGTACATATTATTTATAAATCTGTTCCGATAAGGTATGACTTGCAATGAATTCACCACCCACAACAACTTTCACACCAGCAATTGTACATGTTAAGAAAAGTCTAACATAATGACTAAAGAAAATGAACGAGCTTTTTACAAATCGACACAATGGTGAAATAAATACAGCAGATGGAAAAAAAGAAATTTGGAATGACCACCCGGAACACTTTGCAAACTTAAATGGGTTGGTGGCAGGGGACATTCAGACATATATAGCTCAATTTAACCAATGCCACCTGTATTTTAGTTATCATATAACTAAAATACATTAAGTGAAAGCATCGCCGCGACAATAAGGCAACGAAAGAGAACAGCAAACATTACAACAAAATAAAGATCTTTGTTTACAAAAAATTAATAGAAATAATAAATTATCGTTATTTAATAGTCATAATTTTAACCGGAATGTTTACTTTCAAGATTGTTGGCGGAAGCAAGCTTTTAGTAGGGCGATTTCGAGGGATTCAATCGCGTGAGCTACTTTTTACTTTGCAGGCTACGAAGCACTAACAATCGATACTCCCAAGTTTATACGCTCCAGCGTCTATTTCGGCCCTTTCAGGGCTAGTCGACACGTAGACTGTTATGCATATTATTGAGTTTGTATTAAGTAGTTTGCATACAAACCCCTATATCTACCAATATGGTGAAGGTAGGGAGTACAAACCCCTATATCTACCAATATGGTGAAGGTAGGGAGTACAAACCCCTATATCTACCAATATGGTGAAGGTAGGGAATACAACAATGAGCAGATCGATTTTGTCTTGTGTTAAATTATATTGCAGACATCCTTTTACATTTAAACAAATGTGTCCTTTCGGTTAGACAATTTTTGCACTCTATATCCCTTGAGTTTGGTTTCTTTTCTTTGATCGCCAACAGTCTTTCTACTCTATCAGCTGTTTGATTTCTAGTTGTTGATAATTCGAACATGTTCTTCACAAACATATCTTTCGAGATACACACCATTGGACATTCACATGCGATATCGGCAATAGGAATCTAATCTTACAAAATATCGTCCGGTATCTCTTTTTTGCAAATTGTTTTAAACAAATCAGATATGATTCAGCCACTATAGAGGGAGCTTCTAGTTGACATCTTCTAATATCACTACTTCTTGAAATACCTTGGATAAATGCCAAACAGATGTTCCCGACCGATTAATTGGATTGGATAAATTGAATAAAAGTATCTTCCAATGAGAGTTTGCCAACAGCTAGTCTGGTACCATTTTAAACAGTAGTATAAGGTGAATCATTTAAACTAACCGCTACCGTATTTATGTGAATAACATAGGATACAAAAGTCTCCTTCACAATATGATTTGTAGTATCGCTTCAACATTTCAATACAAACATGATAAGACCGGAAAATTTGTTCGCAGTAACGCACCTTCGTAGCATCGCGAATTTGCAGTATCGCATCTTTTTGTAGTTAAAATTATAACGAAAACGGACTAGACCGGCAGCCTTATTCGTAGTACCCCGTCATTTCGGAGAATCGCGATTCGCAGTATCGCGTTTTGACCGTATTTAAGTATTTGGCCCAACATATACTAAACGGGGTCAATGAAGTCTCTTCAATGCATAAATCCATTGTAGGCGGAAAGTGCCGTCCCGAATTAGCCTGTGCAGATCGGAACGACACTTTATGCAGATGCATTCAGCCGGGGTTTCCCAAGACACGCGTCATATATTCAAGTCACGTAAATCAAATAAGCTTCTCTAGACGCATTTACGACACGTTACGTGTCAACTGTACAAGTATTTAGTTTCATGTATATTTATATTAAAAGTAAAACAAAAGACGGGAAACAAATGACTTTGATACAGTTTTGCATAGTTGTATACAATAGTTACCACAAAATCATATTATTTTGCGGTGTCTAAATTTCGCATTCTTAAAAAACGGCCTCTATGCGTGGTACTAAGGTTCACGCATGTTTATTTTATTTGTATGTATAATTTACCAATCATGCGATATTAAAACCATACATGCATTTTACTTTTTCTTTCCGCAACTTGCGTTCTGTCGCAAATAACCTTTAATATAATTATGCGCTTACAATAAAATGTAAATTGTCCAAAGGATAAACGAAAAAAAAAACTGCTAAATCGGACAAGTTTATAGACAACAAACACAAAAATGTACGATAAACATCTCCATGTGTCGTATTAAACTAAATAAATAAATGACATATTTACGCAGGGCCTTTCGTTCGTACGCAATATTCGCGAAAGTTGGACCACCGCGAAATGAAACGAGTTTACATTGTAAAACTATGAACCAGATTTTAAGAAGTTTTTGTTTCACTTAAATATGAACATAAACAGTAAATTATGAGTCATATAATATTCAAAGAAATCAATGTATTCGTAAAATCGAGCGTTTATACAAACGCCTCAATGACGACTTGCTCACACAACTAAAACGGTATTAGGCTGAACGTTGCTGACATAATTACAATGTTATAAAGTCAAAAAATATTCATGACACATATTTTTGTTATCAGGATCGCATTCTAAATACAATGAGGTCTTTGTTTTACTCGCATGTAGCTTTTAATATATGTTTGGAAACCGAACAATGTAGTGACTTGCTTTAGGTGTTCCTGAAAATTGCACGTTTTCGTATCAGTCAAAGGGCGCTAAACTAAAGTCACTGACAATTCATATATGACTAAGACGCTAAATTTACGGCCAGAGGGTTTTGTTTTAGTTTATCAGACATTTTGGCAAACCGTCAAGTCCGTCTGCGGAAGTAAAATAAAATTAGAAATAAAAGTATAAATTATAAACACATTTTTTCGCAATACACATGACAATATAAATAATAATTCAATGCAACGTTTGTTATATAAACATGCGTATAAAATCAATATGTTTTACGTTGAATTATTATATTTGACAGTGTAGAAATGTGTATGATCTCGTTACGACACAACAGTCATTATAACGACTATGTAACTCGTACTTACGACTGTGTAAGTAGTACCTACGACTATGTAAGTAGTACTTAAGACTACGTAATTCGTACTTACGACTATGCAATTCGTAAAAACGCCTTAGCTATGTCGTTATTACGAATATGTAACTCGAACAAAATACTATGTAACTGGTAATGTGTCTTTATCTCGTGATTACGACTTAATAACACTGTAGTTACGACTTAGTAATTACGGCCTAATAACTCGTTATTACGAGATAAAAACATTTCAAATCTTGCACCAGGAAGCTTACATACATTCTTGCAAGATTGGTATAATATTGCTACACGGAGATAAGGCAACTTGCCACATATATGATGTATGCGGCTTTGTCAATTATGTAAAAATAATAAAGTGGATGAAGAGTTCCACTTCGTGTTGAAATGTAGATCTACTGCATTTGTACAAATAAGAGAAAAATATATTTAAAAAATATTACAGAATCAGGCCTAGTATGTTTAAACTCATTCAATTACCAAATACACTGAATAAAAGTGAAATGTCTAGGTTAAGCAGAGGCATTAAGTATTCGCCAAAATGTTATGATGAACAATAAATAATAGATGTATGTATGCATATATGCATGTTGGTCTTTAAACATATACTATACCACTACTGCTTAATTAATATGATATTAATGTTGTTATTGTTATATAATTGTTGTTTGCTTCAATTGACATACGAAAACACTTCCGTAGTTATTTAGATAGATATACTGTTCTTGTGTGTGAAATACACGTTTCATACATATCTTGTAAAGTTCATCCAGTTTAAGAAATATTAAACGTTCTGTGACTTATCACTTAATATAATGTATATTGTATTATTGATATGTTAAACACAAGAAACTGTAAATGTTTAATAAAATTCTGTTCTGTTTATCTGTTCTGTATATATAGAGAGGATATTTGTTGGTTTCGGTAGACTATCGATTTTAATTCACGAGTGATCATAGAAAATTATATTTTCACGAGTGGCGCATTTTCCATGATCACGAGTGAATAAAAAGTCGATATTTACCGAAACGAAAAAAAAATCTGTTTAGTTTATGCTTTTCACCTTTTTTTCTTTTCATTTTAATTGCTATCTAAGTAGGTTTTTTTGGAAAATGTCGCGGGACTCATTTGACAATTTTGAGTCCGGCATCGTTGACGGTCCGTTTCTTTTACTGAATAAAATCGGGAACCAGTGTGAAACAGTAAACATTATCAGACTGTTTAATACAGTGAATTACCAATGTTATTTCACTGATATTTCTCTATAAATCACTGGAAAGCATAAAATAAAAATCAATAATTGAACAACACATGGTGGTATGAGCTGTCTTCGTCGAGATCTGCGCTCTCCGCGTGCTTTCTTGTTTGCAAATTTGCATAAAATATGCAAATGTCGGATGTTTTACAACGATCTTAAATCATCCATGATAATGGTACCTTGCGTTGTATACACATTTTAGAGAACAGTGTATATTTCAAATTTATTTACGAAAACACACCGACAATTGTAAATTGGAAAAACGTGGCCATACACATGTATATTACTGGATCATGTTGCAGATATACTCAACACGTGTCGGATATTTGACAGTAAATTATAATATATTGAAGTAAATTTATTTCGCCAAGCATAATGACACTGCAGTTAGGTCATGTGAGGTAAACAGTATCCAGTTAAACTACTGTTTCACAAACCCAACGTACAGATCTGTACGACATACGGGCATTGGCGCAATTGGTATACGTGGTATATACCACTTCCCGATTTAAAAATTATTACTATATACAATTACGAACAAGGTTTTAGGAAGGATCAGTGTCATTGAAACAAAAAACCATAAAGATAAACCTTCAAACTATTCAAGAAATCAAGGTAGTTAAAATTGCCCGCGTTAAAACAGATTGATGAATGCCACTTGAACCGATGAACATACTGAAGCTTAAAGTTACATGTAATTATATAAATCGGTAGTTGTGAAAACGACGTGTTAATTATCAGACATTAAGTGAACAGCTGTTAACAAAAAAAACAAAGTAAATTATGCAAGTTAAACGTCAATAGTTGGTCAAAATTTAGAATGTTCAGGACTTTGCCCAATTACATGTATACGGTAATTTTTATTTTAAATCATAATCGATATAGTTAGTTAATGTTTATTTTGAAGTATTCTGCCTGCTGGTTTAAACGGCTTTTTAAAGGGACCTGTTCACTGATTGAAGAATTGACAATTTTCAAACTTTTTGTCACAGACTGCAAACATTAAATAACAATGTATAAGAAGGAGCGAAATAACGCTATTGACATAGAAATGTACTGTAAATACCGTTTCGTTAATGAAAAATAATCAGCTGAAATTGATAAAATAAATAGTTCAACGTTGGTGACGATGGAAACAATTTGGAGTTTTTCTATTGTTATCGTTGGGATTGTTGCAAACATGTAAATCGCTTACATAAAGTATACACGTTCAAGTATATAACTCACGTTCAAGTATATAAGACGGAATGGCCGAATGATTAACGCGTTATACTTTTGATCCGGAGGTCTGAGGTTCGAACCCCGGTGGGACTAACTTTTTTTATGCTTTTCTTGTAAAATTTCTTGACCTCTTTAGTCCAGATGCTTTACCATGTCAAGTTATGACGTCTAATGGCGTATTAAAAAAATACAAAAACTGTGAACAAGTCCCTTTAAAACACGTTTTTATAAAATGCATACTGATCGTTATACTATATTGTTTATACGTGTATGTGCATGTAGTGAGCTCACATACGTTCAGTGTATTTCTAGTATTTCTCTATAACATATAGGAAAGAAAACGCACAATGCACAATCTGAAAACTAGGTTATTAAAGCACATAAAATGGCATGTGTTCATGTGCGGAATGCCAATGTCAAGAAATAAATCATTTGGTGTAGTAGATAGAACAAATTCGTTGTGGAATATAATAAATGTAAAAATAATGCATAGACAAGTGTTTTCACATTATGAGAAACAAAACTCATGACAGAATATGGTCGTGTTCGTTTGGATATGTTCTTGTTTATATTTATTGTGTATAAGGCGTAAAAATTATGTTTGTTTCAGGTTAAATGCCCAACAAAATTAGGGTAGGTAGGGAATGTTTTTTTTATTTGGAAAATGGTAAACTTGAAGATTCTAAAACTGAAACAATATTCAAAACATGTCTCTAATATCATAAAACATTGTCTTGAAGTGGATGCTATCAAAACAAAACACTTATTTATCCAAAAACATTCAATTTGTGGAAAAAAAAGTAAAATAAAAACATATTTTACCCAATCAATAAAATGTTCTAGGGTCGGGGCATTTTTTTAAGGGTATGTCGGGTAACCTGAAACAAACACATTTTTTACGCCTAATCATGTATTGCAAACACCTTCTTACAAGGCTAAATAACGCAGATGGTTAGATCTACTTCAATTGACCAGTTGCAAAAACATACATCGTCCCGCCTTTTTGTGTGTCTAAAATTGTTTGTCCAAGGATTTGAAGTAAACTGATTCGATTAAGCAACAATGTGTTATTATTTACCACTGAAATATAATCCCATAATTGGTCAACACAATCTTCGATTGACACGTAGCAACTGGTCTAATTAGAAAATCTAATAATACTAGAATAACATATGTCTTATACCGTATTTTACTAACACATCACACTATTGTACATGTAAATAATATAATAAAAATATTAATAAATATTCGCAAACATAGTCCCTTTAAACCCTGATGACAAATAAAATAAAAACATTGGGTTCCCTTCTCGGCAAAACCCTCGACCTTGGGGTGTCATGTAAAGAGGTACACATCATGCCTTACATTAGCTAAATATGACTGTATTTGTGCATTAAAGACGATTTCGGTAGTTTTTTTTTCTGCGCATCTTTCCGCGCATCAGTGGAGTTGATTTAAATCTTTATAATGGGAAGTGTTTTGACAGATAATAATATTTATTAAATATTGTGTACACTGTAATTACCAACTAGAATCAAATATATTCAATATAATTGCCATGATCATAGTAGGAGTGTCTTGTGACTCGATTTTATTTTCGATAGTTTGATAAACGAAAGTAGGAACACGCTGACTGAACATTGGACTCGCACATAGCTGTGGACATGCTTGCGACTATTTTGAAAGTGTTTTGGCTGTAATAACGTTTTGTACATAGCCATAATCAACTGCTGTTACTAATATGATTATAGATAATATATATCTTTTTACTTTTATAAGTGTATTGTTATAAATTATGACTGTCATTCCATCCTGTTTTTTACTGAAAAATGCCCAATACGCGCATGTTAACTACATATTTCTTTTCGGAAACAAGCACGGTGACCCCCTGTATGAATATTGAAATGTGATATTGAATGTAATCCAGGTCCTCTCAACCCTGAATGTCTCACTGTCTTTCATCTTAATATACGAAGCATAAGAAACAAGATGAACTATATACGCGACATTTTTGCCGAATGTACACATAGCATCTTATGTCTTACCGAAACACACTTGTCAAATGATATCGCTGCTGATTTATTGCAAATTGAGGGCTTTGATACAATGTTTAGAAAAGACAAAAATGCTCATTCTGGTGGGTTTATTGTCTATACTTCGTCTTTTTTGCGTCCACAACGAAATCTAGAGCTAGAACTTTTACTGCCAGAATCTATCTGGGTGCAAGTCAAGGATCATTCACAGACCCTCTTAATATGCACATTGTACAGGCAACCAAGTTCGACTGTGGATTACTGGGATAAGTTAAATATTTGTATTGAAAAGGCAATAGAAGTATCTCCACATATTATTCTAGTTGGTGATATTAATGAAGACCAACTGAATCCGACACACCATAAACTTAAAGATATAATGACGCTTAATAATTTACGAAACATAATTACAGAACCAACTCGTGTTACAAGTAACTCTAGCACTTTAATAGATATCACAGTTCTATCAAGTAGCGTACACTGCTTTGATGCCGGTATTTTTGAAACTGACAGAACTATAACAGACCATTATGGAACATATGTGCACGTTAAAACCGATTTCAATTTAGAGGAGCCGTACAAGCGACGAATATGGGATTATAAAAATGCGAATTTTAAGTTATTTAATGAATTAATTGAGTCTACTGATTGGTCATTTATAGAACATGGTACTGTTGATACCGCCACTGACGAATTTATGAATAAATATTTTTCTCTTGTTAAGTCGTGCATACCGAACAAATTTGTAACCATCCGACCAAATGACAAACCCTGGTATAACTCCGAAATTCGGAAAACAACTCGTTCCCGTGATCGACATAAATGTACAGCAATACGTACCGGAAAGGCATCGGATTGGAACAAATATAAACACCTTCGAAACAAAGTAAACAATATGAAAAAGTATGCAAAGGAGATGTTCTTTAATTCTATAGAATTCACTATAAGCGACTTTTCATCATCAAATCCTAAACAGTACTGGAAGCTAATCAAAAGCCTCGTCAAAGATAATTTATCAAACTGCGAACAAATACCACCTCTGATCAATAGTGATCAGTCTTTTTCAATAACAGATTTCGAAAAAGCCAATACACTTAATGACTATTTTGTTTCTGTTTCGAATGTTGATGACAGAGACGTAAACTTGCCGTTTTTTGAATTTAAAACGGATGCGATTTTAAGTGATTTTAACATTTCTGAACAAGACATTAAGGACGTACTAAATAATCTTATTATAAATAAAGCAAGCGGCCCAGATGAAGTCAGTCATCGAATGCTGAAACAAACATCGAATACAATATGTAAACCGCTTTGTATTTTATTTAATAGATCCATTAAAGAAAACATATTCCCTAGCTCTTGGAAAAAGGCAAACGTAATGCCTCTGTTCAAAAAGGGAAACAAAGAGCACCCATCAAACTACAGACCAATCTCTCTTATTAGTTGCGTAGGAAAGGTAATGGAACGAGTGGTCTACACATATGTGTATAATCATTTGCACATAAACAAACTTATTTATAAATACCAATCGGGCTTTCTGCCAGGTCACTCGACTACATATCAACTTATTGACATATACAATCAAATATGCAAAGCATTTGACGACAGACAAAGCACGTGCATGGTCTTTTGTGATATCTCCAAGGCTTTTGATCGCGTCTGGCATAAAGGGCTTCTTTTTAAACTACGCCAGAATGGAATATCTGGAAATATCCTTAATTGGTTATCAAATTACTTATCGAACCGCACACAGCGGGTGTTTGTTCATACCACTTACTCCAACGACATATCTATTATCTATCAAAGCTGGTGTGCCCCAAGGATCTGTTTTAGGTCCTCTCCTATTCCTTGTCTATGTTAACGATATCTCCGACAACTTACTTAGTAACTTAAGATTGTTTGCCGATGACAGTTCATTTTCAGTAACTTCAAATGACCATGTTTTTATGGAAAGGATCCTAAACAATGACCTTATCCAAATCAATAAATGGGCTAAACAATGGTTGGTTTCCTTTAATCCCTCCAAAACTGAAGTTGTCTTTTTCTCATTATTGGACATGCCAAAACCTCAATTACGTCTTGACGGCAATCAATTGTGCTTTGTTGAAATCCACAAACACCTAGGTCTCTTGTTCAGTCAAAATGGTAGATGGCACAATCACATTGACGCTATTCTTAGCAGAGCATCTAAGATATTAGGATCTATGAGAATGCTAAAGTTCAAGTTAAAACGCCAAACGTTAAACCAAATATACATATCATACTTACGTCCTGTATTAGAATATTCGTCGGTCATCTGGGATAATTGTACACAATATGAAAAAGATATTTTAGAAAAAATTCAATATGACGCCGCTAGAATAGTTAGTGGTTTAACGAGATCTTCATCTATAAACAACTTACTTACTGAAATTGGCTGGGTATCATTGGAACACAGACGCTGCATTCAAAAACTTATATTAGTTTACAAACATACTAAGGGAATCCTACCAGAATATCTTTCGGATATGTTTCCAACAACCGTAAATGAAAATTCCGTGTATTACCTACGAAATGGTGATAATCTACTTACATTACCCAGACGACTTGAAATATACTCGAACTCTGTTATACCATCAGCAATCAAACTATGGAACGATCTTGATTCTGATACACGAAATTCCAATACATTGAATGAATTTAAAACAAAACTGAATGAAAAATTCAAAGCACCAAAGGTCCCTGCATATTATTTACAGGGAGAAAGAATATACCAGGTAATGCATGCTAGAATAAGGAACAGATGTAGTGATCTGAAAGCGCATCTTTTTGAAAATCACTTAACCGACTCACCCAATTGTAGCTGTGGTTACCATACTGAAGATGCGGATCATTACTTCTTTAAATGCTCTCATTATCATGACGAACGATTACAAATGTTTATTAACACGCGCAAATTCCATCTAATAAATGCAACGAAACTCATGTTTGGCATACAAACTCTGAACTACGAGGACAACTGTAAGCTCTTTCAAGAAGTCCAGTTATTTATCAAACGAACGAAACGATTTAATGTATAACGATCAATTAAACCTAAGCACCCTTCTACGCATTTATGATGTTGCATTACTATATCAAGTCGTAATGAAGAAAATGGTCGAGCTGGTCCGGGTGTGTAAATTTGTGTATCTTTAGTTTATAATTCTTTTTTTCTTTTTTGCTTGTCTTTTTCGCTACACAATGAGTATACACAAACTAAATTATAGCCACTTACTCAGTATAAACAATGTTGACTTCTTAATAGATTGATGTAATTTTATTTCTATCCTTCCAGAACTTTGCTTTCATTATGAACTCAGCACAGTTAACATTGAACTATCTTAATATCTGTATCTTGACATATCCATCTTGTTAACCTTTATAATAAACTGTCATACTGGAGAGGGCCCTTCGATGATGTTGATATAACTCTAGGCCCAATCCATTTTTATACATGTATTTCAAACTGTCTATAATATGTCATTGTTTATAAATGTATGTGTATATACAATAAAATATGTTTAAACTAAACCCCCTGTATTATTTTTTGCAATTTGTTAAAAATATAATCATGTAATAAATATCGAAAATTCAGGAATTTTCAGGGAGCAGATTTTTTTCTATAGTCAAAACCAAACAAAATATGATTACAAAATGTAGAATTTTTCTATAAAAAAGGATGAAAAAGCATTTTTTAGCAAATATAATATTATTTGTTCACTATATAACGGATTGCATTCTTACAATTACCCATTTCAACCAATAGGATGTCGTTATTTTTTACCAATCAATGGTCAATACTATTTTTTGCTAAAACAAACACACCATTAACATTTCCTAAAATGCATTCACGGGTAGATCATTTACATGCATTTTCCAAAAAATCTAATGCGGTGACCCCTATGCTTTATGGTTTGATTGCATTAGGCGTTGAAGGGTCTGCAAAATATGTAAAAATGAAAAATCTTCACGGAGGGAAAAAACTGTAGAAATCGTCTCTAAACGCACTGCTGCTTTTATTATATCCCCGCGAAAGTATGTTTTGAATATTTCCAATTAACAAAGAATTATACAAAACGCTACAAAGACTAGCTGCTGAGCTACCCACGCAAGGTATGGGCTACATACGCAAGGTATGGGCTACCCACGCAAGGCACGGGCTACCTACACCAGTCGGTATTCTGAAAACACGTTTACTGCGAAGAATTATTAATTTCAATGCAGTAATTACATTGCTTACTAATTCTCACACGCCGTTTTTTAAAAATTATTCTTATCATCGTAAGCATTATTTGCAGGTAGTTTTGTACACACATTTCTCATCATATTACACGGGAATTTTGCAATATTATACTACCGGGTACACACATCTCCACGACTATTTCCCCACGTAACTCCTACAGTATTCAATACCTGTATACATGTACATGTACACTTTTGAGAAAGATCTATTCACAGATTGGGAAATATACAATTTCCAAAAATGTTGTAACGTAATTATTCAAAAAAGAGAGTTAAGTACATAATAAAAGAAACGGATTTGGAAATAACACTCCTGACCCGGAAATGGAAATAATGTGTAATTTCTGAAACATCAAAATATATTTATGTGGATAAAATTATAAAGCGTTTGTATGGTCGCATACTTCTGCATAAGATAAACAGATACTTTTCGTGAAATTATGAATAATTTTCAAGAAAAGTTGTCCACTTTTTATTAAAATATACGCAGTTTTCATGAAAGCATTTTGTCCACTTTACTTTCGGTCACCGTATAAGATGCAAAAGTTCACGTTAATGCCCTGAACTGGGTACGATAGCTATTTTAAGATCGTCATACTTTTCCCCCAAAGGCTTAATGTGTTTCTATATTTAAGGGAAATACCGTCAATTTGCCCCTTTAAAAATAACACCAGGGCCCCTGATAAACTCAGATAAACAAATTATATGCATTACGTCACGCGATGACAAAGTTTACACTCACTTGCGTGCGCAAGCCATTTTTTTGTTACTACAAGTAAATAAAGGGCAACAACTCCGCCCATAGACGATGAATCACCGACTAAATCCACCGGGGCTGACTTATTTTCCAATCACTCATGAGTTAACGTATTACACCTTTCGAGAAACTGCAATGCAAAGTTTAACTTTGTACAAATACACGTATCGTAAAAAAACGACGAAACGGACGCACAGCTAGATGGACAGTCAATGATCAAAGGAAATGATCGTTAACCGACCGATCCCGGCCCTTGTGCAAGAGCAAACCATGGCTAGGGTGTGCATTCGAGTGTCACAATAAATATAACATCAATTTCTAATTATGATCCGTTTGGCATTTATTGACACTTTACTATTAGTGTGAGCATTTTGAACACGGGCTGCAATTCCTCTACGGAGGGAGGGAGGGAGGGAAGGATGGATGGATAGATAGATGGATGGATGAAGGAAGGAAGGAAAGTGAATGAAGGAACGAAGGAAGGATGGAGGAATGAAGGAAGGAAGGAAGGAAGGAAGGAAAGAAGGGAGGAAGGTGAAGGAAGGAAGGAAGGTCAAGGAAGGAAGTTGAAGGAAGGAAGGACGGTGAAGGAAGGAAGGTGCATGAATGAATGAAGGCATGAATGAATGAATGAATGAGGGAAGGAAGGAAGGAAGGAAGGAAGGAAGGAAGGAAGGAAGGAAGGAAGGAAGGAAGGAAGGAAGGAAGGAAGGAAGGAAGGAAGGAAGGAAGGAAGGAAGGAAGCAAGGAAGGAAGGAAGGAAGGAATGAAGGAAGGAAGGAAGGAAGGAAGGAAGGAAGGAAGGAAGGAAGGAAGGAAGGAAGGAAGGAAGGAAGGAAGGAAGGAAGGAAGGAAGGAAGGAAGGAAGGAAGGAAGGAAGGAAGGAATACACATTCCGGATGGGTATATTCTTTAGGCATATTCGTTTGCGTAGTAACGTCCTTTTTGTCGTACACACATGAACAAGTTTATACTTCTGATGAAACAGTACAGGTTAAATCAATATGCTGCAACCTTACATCAGGTCAAAATATATAACATTAGAAAATTCTAGCATAAACTAATAAAACCCCGTGACAAAACTCTAGACAATAATAATAATAATAATGATAATAATAAAAAATACTACTACTACCACTACTAATAATAATAAATAATAATATTATGTAATAATAATAAGATATAGTAATAATAAGACATAGTAATAAAATATTAGTATATTATAATAACCTGTAACTGTACTCTACATTGCAACATAATAATAATAATAATAATAATAATAATAATAATAATTAATAATAATATTGATCACCATCATCATCGTATTACTACAACTTCTACTACCAATTTAAAATAATGCAATATTGGTAAATATAAAAGAAAGAAAACACTCACATGTGCTTCCATTCTCCATACCAATGACAATAGAGGTGAATTTTGCATCCAGCAGCATGTTCAAACATGCCGATTTGGGGAAAACGACATCGTTATTTTTAAACGATTTCGGGATCCCTCGGATTCTTACCGCGCTATGTGCGCTATGCGCTGGTAGACACGCCGAAGTTTAATAACTACCCACCGATTATTATATATATGCATACACACCGGAAGATAATTTATTGTCGATACCTTTAAATGATGTGGTATTTACTGATCTCCATCGAACAAAATGCCATTTAATTATTCGGTTGCACGCGTGTTTTTAAATGAATGCAATTATTATTATGAAAGTTGCATTGCATACTATTTAGTACTCCGGTATATAACAATGGCGTAGCCAGAGGCAAATTTAAGCCGAGTCCAGGGGGGATAAGCCTGTGCAGGCTAATGCGGGACGGCACTTTCCGCTTTTATGGTATTTTCTGTTTCAAGAAAGTCTCTTTTAAACATAAATCCACTGTAGGGGGAAAGTGCCGTCCTGGATCAGTCTGTGAGTACTGCACAGGCTGATCCAGGACGACACTTTACGCACATGCATTAACACCGGTTTTCCCACGACACTCCTAATTTTTAATGTTTCTTATACAGCGTCGTAGCCATGCTGAGGAACGCCGAGGCAGCTGCCTCGGCTTAAATTTGCAGACAAAAATAAATAAATAAAAGTAATAAAACACTTTGAAAATCATATTCTTGAAATATTGTGACAATTTAATAAATCAGTCAATACTGACTAATGCAGAGAAAGGAAAGGTACCATTCTGTATTGCACAATTTAATTTATTTTAAATAATGTTTCACATTGTATTGCTTTAAAACTTTAATGAATACTAATTCAGTATAATTACCTTGTCCGATGACTCATGCATTTTGGACTAGTCATTGAAAATCGGAACTGGTAATAAACTTGTCAAACATATGCTGAGGGTGTTAGCAGACGACAGACCGCTTGAGTCATCGGATGACGCACATGTACATAACCTCATGTATACAGATTTAGTAGTCTGCAACCTTCACCGGCGATATCTGCAGCTACTGTTATGAATCATCATCGCCGTCGTCGTCGTCGTCATCATCAGCTGCGATAAGAGCAGCGATAACAGCTGTAGTAGTATCTGCATCATCATCCGCGTCGTCATCATCATCATCATCATCGTCAACAACAACAACTGCCGCTGCGGTTTATTAAAAATATATTGATGCACCATCTTGAAAAAAAACTATCTTTATCGTTATAAAGAAGCAATAAAATTATATAAATATGTTCTGAGTTTTTTCATCTCTTTCACTATCGTCAGTGCGATGGAGTTAGTAAAATAACTTTTTTTATCAAAATAGTTTTAACATTACTCATAAAATGTTTGTTGCGTTTTGAAGTGTTTTAAAATAACTTTAATGCATAATGCATTTATACACATTGACATGTTGTTGAATCCCAATTGAGAACAAAATAATATTTACAACCACCCATTCCATCGCATTTTACCAGTAATCGATTAACTAACACTAGATAGTTACAGTGCATAAACATTATATATTTTGTAAAACAAGCCCATTATAATTGTAAAAGATAAATATTGCGCACGGGCAGGTACACATTTATTCAGGTATTGTGCGTTATCCAGGGGCGTAGCTGACAGTCAAACATTGGGGCGGCGAAAAATAGACATGCTGAAAATTATACAAAAATACACAAAGACGTAATAATTTGATACTACTTTGATACTTTTTAATTTGAATACCGGTATATATGCTTAATTTTAATAGTAAATTATTAATTTCAACTCAGTAGTGTACACTGACAGTCGCCGACAGCTAGGTCGAGGGCATGTCCGTAGCAGTGGGTGAACACTGCTCTCTCCTCCTTGGCCAAGATGTTTGTTGCGACGCCACGCTTGGATCCCGTCATATTGCTGGCACCGTCGTAGCACTGTCCCCTACACTTATTCAATGGCAAGTTCATACGAAGAAGGGTGTCCTTTATCACAGCTGTCACTGTTGCGGCATCAATGGAATCAACCTTATGAAACCCTTCAAAGTCCTCATGTACATAAATTCGTCGTCAACGTGTCTAAATACCAGCACTACTTGCTCTCTGTTGGACTTGTCTGTTGTTTCGTCGGCCATTATCGTGAAGAACTCGTTGTGTTTGATGTCGCTGGCCACTTTCCTCAGGATGCGCAGCGCCATGATCTGTATGACCTCGTTCTGAATCCTGTTGTTCTCCTTCTCCTGTGCGTGTGCGGTCCCCGACGTCGCGTGTTGTGGCTGGCAACGTCACGAGCCGCTCGACGGCCTCCTTGCAACAGACGCTTCCTTCGTGCTTTCGGAACTTCTGGGGACCATCCTTCTAGTTGGAGGATCCCTGGTTGATGAGGCTGCCCTCTGTCTCCGTGTTACGGATTTTGCCCGCCTGCTTGGCTGCCCTGCAGAGATGACAGAATGCGAGGTCTTTCGTCTGAAATGAAAACAAAAATGCAATTTTAGAAAATGATTATCTAATAAAAAAAATGCGCAAAATTTGCAATCTATTCATTAAATGATTATGATAATTATGAGAATCAGATATGTTTTTTAATTATATAACACCTTTATATACTTTATAATTTTGTATAATACTAACCTCATCATAATGGAGCCATGAAAACATATCAAACCAAGTAGCTTGGAATGAACGTTATTTTGGTTTCGTCTTTCCAAATGTACGCTTAGGAAAACAGAAATGTTTTAGTTGATTAGGAATACTCATTGTTAGCATTTAGAAATACACATCTATCAACATTGCAAATCAAATAATAAATGATTGAAAAACCTTTCAGTTTATTTTTCTTCAATATTTATCACACCAATTTTGAGTAAATAATAATTTTAATTGACAACTTGCCACTTATTTAGACAAACAATGGGGATTAAAAGAATCATAAATGCTATCAAAACACCGATAGTGCAATCACAACACAGGGCCATTACCATAAAAACCAATAAGCGGGGTGTAAGCTAGTCGGGGGCCATGACACCTACACATGCAAGTTGACGCATCACTATTAGCAATTATCAGAGTCGCATCCACAGACGACCAACGACAAACAGACTTTAGGGCATCAAAACGTATATTGTGATTTGCATAACAACGACTAGCTTAATTGCCGCCCCATTGACTACGCCCTTGGCGTTATCTTTCAATATACATTCACATGTTTTTTTTTCATAGAAATGAACTCACACGGTCGTTCAGCTAAGTCCGTCACCTAAGCGCTTAGAAAGGGAAAGTCATGCGTTTCAAATGATCATTGATTAGTCCTCTATTTCATGGAAAATGGCGAATAACGCTTGTTATCACATTCTGACAAATGATGACAATGTCGTGTTATTTAGATAAATAGTGTGTTGTGAATGGTATTTAAAGGTGTCACGAACTGATTGTTTTGGACGGTCTAAAATAATCATTTTGTTTACATCAAGGATGTATAAACAGCTGTCTTGTTTTATTACATCTGAACTTTGTGTAATACACTTGAGTTGGCGACACGTCTACCACTAAGGAAACGTGTTGAAATATCAATCAGTTGGGATTGTATTTAATTAATGTTCCATCTTACAGAGCATAGTCAATTATCCAAGTATTGCTGGGAATCATATTAAAATCCATTTTTTCCAATCTAAGGGACATAACGCCGATTGAAGTTGCGCATATTTTTTTAATTGTTACCTCCCTTACGACAAATAAAATGACAATGGTAGGCGAGAATATCCGCAATGTGGAAACCGATAATTTCTGCCAGAAATGGTTAATCTAATAATGATGTAAGGTTCAGTTAAAAAAAACAGATAAATACATCATGACTGAAAATTTGAAAATACAGTTAGTGTCGCCGGCAGTAAATGGCTCAAACTATTACAGTTTCAAACACTTGAACACATTATTCGTCCATGCTTTGCTGATCCAGACCTTCCAATCCTGCACGTTATGTTCACTAGCACTCAAGTGCCAGCAAATAACAATTGCACTTACGAGCGATGCAAATATTGGACTGCCAACCATTTTGTTCCGTTGGTAGTAACAAAACAAGCCAAACAGACAGTCGAACCCTTATCGCCATCGCCACCAACGCCAAATCCATACATGAATAAAGACCCAATACAGATCGATTCAGAAGAGGAGTTTCCCTCACTGCCGAAAAGAAATCAAACACATGAAAGAGTCTTTAGAACGCCTACTGCTTGTGCCAAGAAAGCAACGGGGATGATTATGTGGTTGAAATAAAACGAGTGACACGTATATCGATTCGGACAATTGCTACGACCGTTCATCTCCAAACCTATCAGTCATTCCAGAAGAGCCAGCAATTAGTGATTTGTCCGCAATGATGACAACGGCATCAACTCGGGTGATTCGGACTATTGTTACGACCGTTCATCTCCAAATCTATCAGTCATTCCAGATGAGCCAGCAATTAGTGATTTGTCGGACAATGACGACAACGGCAGCAACTCGGTTGATGTGAACAACGGTTTCTACGACAACGATATAGAAACAACGTACGATCAGAGTGATGCAGAGCATATAGAGGAGGAGCTGTCAGCGTTCACACCGGGTCTGTTAACAAAGTTCATGGATCTAACAGTACCATTGAATATTCTTAAAGGCCCATATTCAATCCTGAAAGAAATGCCCACTGGAAGGAAAGACGGAATGTATTTTGTAGTGAACAATAGTGAAAATGTAGAAAAGCGAAAGAACGGACACAAATCTGAATTCTGGGATGATTGTGGTTCATGGGTTAAAGGAGCGTCTCCGTGGTCACCGTTCGTAGAACAAAATGGAAAACTGACAACAATCTACAAATACAAAAGACAGTACTGTGTAATCAAACACTATTAAAATGAACACTTCAAGGGGGCTTCACACTGGTATGATAATGTTAGATCTCCAGAAGGCATTCGATACTGTCAGTCATGAGATTCTGTATGGAAAGCTTGAGCTAATGGGAGTCCGATCTAATTCTTGCTTCAAGTCGTATTTATCAGACAGAAATCAACTAGTAAGTTTAGGACAATGTATGTCTAATGCTAAACCTGTCACATGCGGCGTGCCTCAGGGTAGTATTTTGGGGCCGCTCCTTTTTTAGGTTATGAGAACGATATGGTCACAAGTATAGATGATGACTGTAAGCTAACTTTGTATGCTGATAACAGCACAATCTTATTCAGCCACAAGGATCCCGATTTTATTTGAAAGAAATTAGGGAAAGTACTTAAAAGCTGGTCTGACTGGTTAGTAGATAACAAGCTTTCGTTTCATCTATGCAAAACTGAATATATTTTGTTTGGTCCTAAGCGTAAACTCAGATCTAGTAAACCCAATCCAGTGAACTGTAATGACAATATTATAAAACCTGTTTAAAAAGTTAAATACATAGGCCTAACACTGGACCAACCTCTGTCAGGGGAGGCTGTTGTGACTAGTATTGTTGGCAAAGTAAATTGTAAACTTAAAGTTTTGTATAGGCAAAAAAGAAGTTTAGATATTAACACAAGAAAACTTTTATTTTCAGCATTGTTACAATGTCATTTTGACTATGCATGTACATCATGGTATGAAGGATTGAACAAGCACTTAAAATGCAAGCTTCAAGTATATAAATTATAGAAAATAAGATTTTTAGATTTATTCAAGAGTACTCTCCTAGAGAATCTATTACTTGGAAGGATTATTCTGATCTAAATATGTTGAATGTTTAAAACAGAGTGAAGCAGTTACGTTTGAATAATATGCATAAAGTGTATTACAAGACTTGTCCATCGTATCTCTGTGACGCTTTCAAAAGATCTACAAGAGAATGTTCTTCGAACATTGTGTCACCAAGTGTAGTGAATGATGATTCAGCCAAACAGACATTCATCTTCATGGGAACCAAAGACTGGAACACTCTGCCTGAACATATAAAGAAAGTGAAACAACTAAACAAATTTAAAAAAAGTGGTTAAGATAGCATAATTGAATAATCAAGTGTTTGAAAGCAAATGTGACTTTATATACTATTGATCTTGTTATTGTTGTCAAAACTTGTCTGAGTATCAGTTCAATGTGATTAACAGTGCAATTACATAGGAACCTATTAATTTAAAGCGTAATTTTTTTATTCTCACATTGTACCAAAATCTCAACTTTTTACTACATGTCTAGTTTTTTTCTACAACATGTGTACACACTTGTATACCATGTAATATGGATCCTATTGGAAATAAGTTCCTAGCTTAATGGGTCATCTATAGGTCATAGCAATCTAGTCTTAACATGTACTCTTAAATTATTCTTAATATGCCTGCAATATTGAAAGTATGCCATTAGTATGTTCCTTAGTCCTAGTCGTTTTAGCTGTATTTAATTTGGTTCAAATGTGTTTTAATTGTATTTGTGTACCTGCTTTATCTGTTGTGTAACATAATACTAGTGCTGTGATAATCTTATCTGTTAAATATAGTAATAGTTACATTACCTGTTTGACCAAATATTAGTTATGATATGCTGTTGACCTGAATGTCAATAAATATAAAATAAATAAATGAATAAACACGCGAACAAGCACACAGAGTATACACCCATCACACCTCAGCCAGACGAATCTGAATTAGTGTTTGTATACAGATATTACTTGACATTGAAAGCCTCTGGTGACAATCAGTTTCGAAAAAGAGTCACATGGGTGAAAAAAGTGAGAACATTCTTAGTGAAATATCAACTGAATTAGCTTTATTGGAATACATAAGCACATTTCCAAAAAATACAATACTGTGGGTCAGTAAAACACTCGGACCAAAACGTAAAATATATTCGAACAAAGCCAACGGTGGACAAAGCTTTGAAAGAAAAGGTCAAACATCGATCTGTGAAGGATGTGGAAAGATAACTCAACTTGAATGAGTTCAGTGACTATGAAAAGCAAAGAAATGAAAAACTACTAAGAAACATGAAAAACAGTCTCAATAAGCAAGAACACAAAGCCCATCAAATGCAATCGATCAGATAATTAGCATCGAATAAATGAACTAACCAGTGCTGAAATATAAAAACTCACAATTGTAACGGATGAAAAACTGCCTTCAAAAACGCTATATCCAGATGTTTACCGGGCTGCACCCATGTCCTATGTACAAGGCATCGAAAAGAAAATACAAATAGGTATCTCGAAGATCATGTCGGACATCCAAGAAAACACAAACAGGTATCTAGAAGATCAGGTCGGACAGCCCACAAAAGACCGCTCTGAAGTGATTGAGCAAATCTTCGGCAAAAACGGCCTTGTTGAGTCGAAAGACGTGGATACCTTTAATGTGAGACTTGAACACTTGAAATGATTTCAGCTGAAGACATTCAAGCTAGAGACAAACAATTTCTGCCATATTTCACTAACAAGTCAACACCTGCTTTAAATGATTTCGTCATAAAACCATCACATCTGGGAAAAGTCAGTACGTCGCGGACAAATAATAACTCAGAATCCGCCAATCAAATTTTGAAATCAACTCAATGGAAACTTAAGGACATCCCGAATTTCATATCCAAATTAAATAACATTGTGCAGGGGGAAAAGCAAGAGCGATGCCGCATTATAAGGGACATGGGAAATCTTAAACTTACAGACAGGTTCAAGCACCACCAAATGACGGTAGACCAATGGGAACGTATGACACAAGAACAAAGAGACCGGAAGACAGGAATATTTCTTAACGATTATGGTATAAACAAAAGCAATCTTGTGGTATCCAGCGACGGGACGCGAACTCAGCTGAAGACACCAACAGCGGGAAAAAAAGCCATGTCAGAGGAAAAGGAAACGTGCTGAACGGTCAAGAACACCTATTGCAAAACGAAAACTGTAAAACATGTGTGGTTGTATAGACATTATTTATTGAGGGTGCATGTGCTGAGTGTTTTCAAATGAACAGTTTAAATACAAAAGTTGGTAAAAATTACAAAAAAGGGAAAAAAAAGATGAAAACCTACAAAACAAAAACAAACAAAAATGGGCTATGACGAGGGCGAATACACGAAGAATTAAGAAGAAATATTAGTGCCATCATAACACTAAACGAACAGTAATTAATCGTGCAGTGAATTTTGTGACACGAAAGCAGAAAATTTGAGGGATTCAGCGGATTCAAGAGCTTTGATCTTTTACATTTCATTTACATTTTTATTGACAAGTTTTAAACCTTCGAAACATAGCTTTTAATTACATTTTTAACACTAATCACAGTGACATTGATCACGAAGAAGTGCGACCAGGATTTTCGGGACACAATTCTTCTGGCGATTTTACCGTCTTCGTGACACTCAACCCAGCACGAACTCGTGAGTTTTGCCATATAGTTTATATTAACCAAACCATCTTTCATAAACATTTGACATACTGTCCAGAGCTTCACATTATTAATAACAGATGGACTGTAATCCTATACCATTTGAAACACTCAACATGTAGTAATTTCTCCGTTGATATCCGCAGGAGGAAGGTCAGATATCTACTCCTAGTCATCTGCGGATATGTAGCCCGAAACCCAGGACCTGTCATAGCGCCCTGTAGTGTCTGCCAGAAAGTCGTTGCTAAGAATCATAGAGCACTTCAATGCGACTCGTGTGAGGCATGGTCCCACATCAAGTGTATAGGGGTTACTCCAAAGCAATATCAGAAACTTTCTCAAGAAACCGATCCCTGGAACTGTCCCTGGAACTGTCTTAAATGTTTTACCAGCAAAAACTTTCACTTTAAGGACGTTTCAACATTATCGGAAGATTAAGAACATCCAACTGATACTAAACCTTCAGAGAGTAACAACGAACATTTTCAATGTTTTTGACGTAAAGGTCTTCATTTTCTACACCTGAACGCTAGGTCGTTACTGAACAAGATGTCCGAACTAAGAATTCTTGCTTCCAAATCGAATGCGGCGATCATTGCCATCACCGAAACCGGTTTGGATTCTACAGTAACGGATCAGGAAATCCACATTCCCAACTACATTGTCGTTAGGAGGGACCGGAACCGCCAATAGGGACGAGGCTGCAAGTTCATGCAAGAAGATTTCGCTTTCAATACTAGAACTGACATCCAGTGTGACTTTGATGATGAAGTTATTTTTGTAGACTTGTTTCTACCTAGAAACAAACCAATTATTATTGGAACTGTGTATAGACCTCCTAAACAATATAATTTTGTGGAATATTTTGAAAACTTGTTGTAAACTTAATATTTGATTGTGAAATTTACATTTTAACATATGTCGGATGCAAACTTGTTGTACCCTTTTAAAATCTAATCAGAATGTCTTGAAGCTATTAACTTAGATCCTATTGTTACTGAACCTACAAGGATCTAAAATCAAGTAGTTTGATTTATCATATTTTATGTAATTGTAAAGAAATTTGTTTTAAGTGGGTTAATATCCATAGGCATTAGTTTTCACATGCTCACTATTTGTACTAGGAAGACTGTCAAAATACCTGCCAAAGAGCACAACTTTGTTAAAATTAGATCAACCAATGTTATAACAAGAATGATTTTAATGAGGCTTTAGCTAGTGCATTCCTGTTTCACTGCTAACCATGTAAATACTGCTTGGATATCTTTTAGAGAAATATTTACTAAAATCTTAGACACACGTGCCCCAGTTAAAGAGATACGTCTAAAAGATAGTACGAACCATGAGTGAGCTCCGAAAGTTTAGACTCCATAAAAGAAAAAGACTTGTATCTTTATAAATTCAAGAAATCAGGAAAGAAGGAAGATTTCAAAATCTTCTGTTCCCTTAGAAATACGATCCAAAGAGAAATAAAACTTGCTAAGTCAGAATACTTGTCAAATAAAATAGTTGAGCATAGGTTAAACCCCAAAAAACTGTGACAAAACCTAAAAACAGGATACAGAAGCGAGAGAAAAGACTCGACAAATAGTGTTATACATTGCTAATGAAATCAGCCATAACTCTAGCCAGAGGCCCAGATAAGGCGCGTACACGTGTAAATTACGTACAAAACTTGAGAAGATACGCAGAGAAAATAACATTTTGGGTGTACAATGACGCAGAGAAATTAAAATTTTGGTATACATTTACGCACACGCTTTCTCAATTTTGCGCATATAACTGTAGAAGATGTAAGTTTTTACAGGCATGCCTGCAAGCAATAATTGTAAAGTCTTGATGTTCAAAAGTCTAAATTGAAACATTATTGCATTCAAATGGTGTTGATACATTATTATGGATTGTTATAATAATACTCTGGCGTTTTTCACTCACATATTGCAATGTTTTGTTGCATGAAACATTTCGACCACTTATCCTATATGAAGTGTACATTTACACCCACACATTCTGGAGAGAGTGTACATTTTCTCCCAAATCTTCAGAAGTACGCGTACATTTACTCCCAGTACAAAAGCGTATCTGGAGCACTGACTCTAGCTCTATAGCAAACCATTTTAATCACTTTTCACAACTGTAGCTTCTAATTTTGTAGAAAAGCTACCTTTTAGTAAACAGAAGTACGGACTAAAATCTGAAAAGTTACTGCAGTTTTATAAAGAGAAGAATCGTGAGAATAAGATATTTTACCTACAAAATTTAACAGAAAGTTTTGTTTATAAGGAATTGTGTAATTTGAACCCAAATAAGAGTAAAGGATTCGATGGCATCCCTCCTAGGTTTTTGAAGGATGGGGCTCCAGTTCTGAAAATACCTATCACTTTCATCATAAACTTGTTGATAACTGAAAACACTGTTCCTGATGACATGAAATTGGCTAGGGTTAAACCACTACATAAGAAAGGTAGCACCCTTGAAGTAAGCAACTACAGGCCGGTTAGTATTTTAAGTGTGGTCTCTAAAATCCTGGAGAAAGCTGTGTATACCGAACTGGAATCATTTTCAAATTTAAATAATTTACTATACTCCCACCAGTCAGGTTTCAGAAAACTTTATTCAACAGAAGAAATAATACTGGTAAAGGCCTTTTTACAGATATGGTAAAGTTGGACCTTCGGAAAGCGTTTGACACGTCAATCATGATTTACTATGTGGTAAGCTCGAATTAATCGGTGTAAATAATGTCTCTTGGTTCAGGTCATATCTGTCTAACAGATTGTAAGTAGTCAATACTGGTAAAACTATGTCAGATATTAATTACGTTACACGTGGAGTCCCTCAAAGCAGCATATTAGGACCCCTATTATTTTTATGCTATGCAAATGATATGACTCTTAGCATCGACCTAATTCTCTACGCCGATGACAGTACAATCTTATTTGCACATAAGGATCCCAATTTTATCTCTAAAATATTAGGCACTGTCTTGGAATCTTGTTCCGAATGGCTGGTGGGTGACAAATTATTATTGCATCTGGGTAAGACAGAATGTGTCCTGTTTGGTTCCAAACGCAAATTTAAGGCTTTTGAGAGTTTTGCTATAATTGAAAATTCTTTGTCAGGAGAGCAAATTGTCAGTAATGTCATTTCGAAAGTGAATGCTAAACTATAATTCCTGTATAGACAAACCAGTCACTCGGATTTTAATGTTTGAATTGAAACTATTGTGCTTTGTCCTCATACACTAGCTGTCACTTTGATTATTCATGTTCATCCTGCTATGCGGGACTTTTGAAGAAATTACACAAGAAACGTCAAGTAACCCATAATAAAGTTGTAAGATTCATTCTTGGTATGAGCCCTAGATCATCTGTAACAATCCATGAACTAGGAAAGTTAAATTGGCTAAATGTAGAAAACAGGGTGAGACAATCAAGATTGAATCACATGTATAAAATATTTAATGATAAATGTCCATCTTACTAGTGTATGCAAACTAATTGTGTGCTGCTTAATTATGTTAGAACTAATAACACCAGAACAAGTGTGTGAAATTTTGTTGTACTCTTCTGTAATTCTGTGACTCAGAAAACTTGTACATTTAGTGGCATCAAGGACTGGAATGCCTTGCCAGAGAATATCAAGAACACTAAGAGCTTTTACTGTTTTAAAACATCTGTGAAATAATTTTTAGTGCATAGCATGGTCTCTGATTTTGACGTGACTTTTTATACTATTGAAAAACTTTCCGTATGCAGAAATGTAAATTATTGTCTCAGTGCATACTTCTAAATGTTTCGGAGCTAAATGTTTCTCAGAGTATAACATTTTTGCTGTAATATTTGTCTTTTTCTCTCTTTTTTCCGCATGGACCCCATTGGAAATAAGCATACAGCTTAATGGGCCATCCATAGGAACATAGCACCGTAAATTGTCTTGCTGTTCTCACCTAACTATTAAGTGTACCAGTTAACCTCAACTCATTTACGAGTGTGCTCGAAATAACTTCTTAAGAAACCATGTCAACTGTGATCGTTTATTAATTTTATCTGTGATACATGTACAGATTTGTATGTATATGTTTATATATATATGTGTAATAATGCTACGTCCTAGAATAATAAATAAACAAATAAATTGTTTAAGGTAGCAGTAGTTGTTTTGCGAAAATAAGTTGTTTTCGGTTTCTGTAGTGATTTTGCATTTTAATTACAGTAGATCGACCTTTCGTCTGTTACTGATTCCATTTCTTATTATTTTACAAAACATTATTTATTGTCGTGTGTATACCTGGGTAAATAGCGCTTAACTATAAGAAAAGTACAAGAAATTGTTTTTCGTTTACCACACACATCATTACGGATGCATCATTACATTAAATTGTTAACATGAACAATTTTATTTATCACCAATTTTTTTTTATTGCACATGCATTCATTAATTATGCGTAAACATGCACATAAATAGCAATATGTTGAAAAACAGAGTTGTTTTCGGTATCTGAAGTTGTTTTTGCGATAACAAATTGTTTTCGGTAAGTAGTCATACCTCTTCACTTCAAATTCTTTTGAGATTTGGTGTGTTTCGTGTGAAAATGGCGGACCAAGTCATGCCGGATGCAGAAAATATAAACGATTATGCCAGTTCCGTAGCAACCGAGGAGAAATCGGTTTCAGAAGAAGATGCCAAAATGGCAGAAGAGTTAAAAGAACAAGCAAATGAGTTTTTCAAAAGTGGGTAACGGAAAGAACTTCCAAAATGTTACAAATTGTGTACGTCGTATGTTTTCGCGATGTGATTGTCATTGGTGTTATTCACGCAAATTAAATGTTCACAAAGACAAATCCCATCCCCTCCTTTATCCTATAAGATTGCTCTGATTGCTAAATTTAAATCGATCCAATGCGCCTTTAAAGAGCGGTTGTGATCTTTCACATTTTAGTTATAACTTCATGTTCAGTTCACAATCACATTAACTTCATGCCAATTAAAGGGTCAGTTCAGGTAGGGCTGATGCAGGTAAGTACGAACAATCAGGTAACCTCGGACAAGTGTGTTAGTAGATCGACTTTTTTACATGGTTTCATGTTACTTGTTATGATTTTACCTTATTTAAGAAGAGTATTTTTCTGGAGAATACTTGCTTAAAAATAGCATGTGACGTAGCTAAATAAACTTCAGCGAACAGTTTATATAGTATAGTCGGCATCTGTATTCTCGCGGTATCTCTATTTCTGCTGGAATTGTTTATTTTTTTATTGTCATGCTTAATTGTCAAAATCAAACCTATTTTTGGTTTTCTTAAAGAAAATAATAAGTTACAAATGATTTTATTTGGAAACAATCAAGTTATATGACTTTAAATCATAAATTTTAATAACTTTTGTATCATCTTGCAGCCATCAGTAGACATTAGACGGTCAATGTATACACTTTCCTCTGCTTAGGTTAATATGTAGGAAAACTCAAAATTTTGTTTCGGAATATTTTTATAAGGTTACAATCCAACAATTTTTAGTTAATTTGTGTTTGTTTATAAACTAACAGCAAACTTATTTCAAAACAAAAGCTTTACCGTGAGATTACCGATGAATGACGTAATTTTTCAAGATGGCCGCATGGTGCATTGAAAAAGACAATAATTTAAGAACGAATAATGTGTTTTCTAACAAAAGTTTAGTTGTTTATTTTGTGAAAAGGTTCAATTAATTGGATAACATTGAAAGAATATGTTTGGTTAGTTGCTTTTGCTCAAATTATTTGTTTAATTGTTAACTACCGCGAGAATACAGATGAACACGGTACTGACTTGACCTGTTCGCTGAAGCCAACCTTGTATCGAAAGTCAATCAGGGTCGTAACATATTTATGTCACGCTATAAATCCATTTCTGGAGGAAATCATTACATATACAAGCAAGTCAATATAAACTTTTGACTTGTGGCATATTTTGAGAATCGAAATTGTCAAATGCATCAAATAATACCTGAAAATAACTCTGATCAGCACACAGTGTACAATACGCCGCCATTGTTGTTTTATCACGTGACTACGAGATTTTCATTTGGATATTTTCAAATCGACCTTGACCTTTTCGCGTGCTCAAATTGTAAACATGGTTTTTGTATCTGTTTTATTACTCATGTCTGATCAGCAAACATATTGTATTAATATTGATGTAAGTGCTGTTTAATCTATTATTCTTTTGCTAGATATTACAATTATAGTTTGTTCACAAAACAATCACCAGTGAAGTAAAAATGCATTAAATGTCAGTTTTGTTTCAGGTTGTGTTTGACAACAGTCACAGCACATGTTCTGTTACTAAAAATAGATAAAAAGTCACATGACCAAATGAGAATCCTGTGAGATTCTCATTTGACAAAAAATGTCTTCTATGTGACTGATTTCGTCCACATTTTAGTAACGAAACGGTAATTTAGAAGTGTTTTAGATCTTATTTTGTCATAAGTATGCTAACTAGATGTAAAAATTATCCATCTATCTAATAATGCTGCCTATTTGGTTCAGTAGTGCATGTAAAAGCTGTTTTGGACAGTTTTTTTGGTGACTGTTGATGAACTGTCAAATTCTTGAGAATTGCTGGTAGACTTTACTATGGGGGTTGCTCCATAACATTTATATCGCGCAAAGTCAAAAAATATAAAAGCGACATTTTAAGTTATGGAAGCCAGAACTACATGTGATGTAATGTATTGGTTAATTGTAAATGGTACATCTTGGGAACAACCTATTGATGCTGTCCAAGTTTTCCTGAATGTTTAATATGAAACAGTGTCAGGGTTGCCGGCGTACTTGAAAAGTCAGGGAAATTTGAAATTTTTTCAAGGTCAGTGAATTGTCAGGGAATTTTGAAAAAAAGTCAGTGAAAAATCAAATTGCAAAAAAGTCAGTGAAAAGTCAGGGAAATACATGCCTGAAGGTTAAAAAATATTTTATACAAATTAGCAGATTATGGCTATAGCAGTCTCAATGTGTTTTGAATTACTAAAATGTATGTATAAATACATAATATGCTGATTTTTTGTCAAAAATATATATCTTAACAGTTTTTGTAAATGTCCTAGTGTGACTTAGGTATGATTTGTTCATGGACTTCTACTCCTGAAGATTTGGACGGCTAAAAGGGGAGGAGGAGGCCGTTGAAAATGGGTGGTTTTGGTCAGTGAAAAACTGGATTTAGTCAGGGGAAAGTCAGTGAAAAGTCAGGGATTTTTTTTTGCCTCTGGTGCTGGCAACACTGAGTTTTTGTAGTCAGGGCCCTCAATCTACGATTTTCGCCGCTGAATATCGGCCCCATTCCACCACCTGAAAAGTATATATTTTTTTCCCTAAAAATGGAAAAATTCTCCCTTGGAGGTCTGCAAACCCCCCCCCCAAAAAATTAACAGAAAACCTAGGTAAGATGCCAATAATGGTCCGCATCATAAGTATAGCCGTTTTGGTCTAGATCTCTACATCGCTAATATTTCACTGATACATGTTATGTGCGATAAACAATGAACCGATCCGTTCAACATCAATGTGAAACAGTTTGACGTCATCAGCTTATATCGCACGTGCCACCCATGACAACGTCTTTTCACTGCTGTCGCTTTAATTAGCAGCCGAATTACACGCTGTCCACGTGGAGGGTGTACACAGTACCTGTATGTCATAAATCAATACTGACCTATCTGAACGACAATAACGTTATCCATACGGAAAAAGTATTTTTTGTTTAAGAGGAAATGTTAACTGCACATCGATGGCGATAAAAAAAATTTGGTTGGTATGCGCCGCAAAACTTTTATTAAAAAATAAAGATCTCACAGTTCTCTGCGCTACAAAGTTTTTATATGGCCATCAATACACTCACGCTTTCCATGCGGATGATGGGACGTTGTA
Source organism: Congeria kusceri (assembly GCA_027627225.1). Classification (NCBI taxonomy): domain Eukaryota; kingdom Metazoa; phylum Mollusca; class Bivalvia; order Myida; family Dreissenidae; genus Congeria; species Congeria kusceri. The sequence continues at coordinate 21,005,945 of CM051028.1, forward strand.
CATGTCAGCATAATCTTCGCGCGCTTTTCTAGCCGAACAAATGCTTTTCATGAAGTACATGTGTATTTTAACTGTAACTATAATTTGTGTTTATGATAGGCGTTTCGCATTTCGATTCAGAATATGTGTTGTGATAACTGATTTAAAATTAATTACAAGGAACTATATAATATTTTTATATACAAATGGAATATGTTACATATGAATATAACACATTATGGATGTTAACAACAATGAGAAGGTGATTTATTTAAATTTACTTTTTGATACAGCGAAAATAGGCTTGTGTTTACATGTATATGCACCTGAATGACCTGACAAGTTATATCGCGATTGCGATCCATGCACCCCACGAATCGCAATATAATTGAGTTGTAATGTATTTCCATTTTCGGTCTTCTAAATGAATACATTAAATAATAATTTAAAACGCGGGACTGCAAATGACTTTTACCAAAAAAATATGTGTTGCATATTGAATTATACTAGTTCCATATCTTTGTTATAAAATTGTGCTGGTTTACAAAAATGTGCTAACTATTTATTAACGCCGGCGAAATCACGAAAAACTTCATGGAAATGACGCGTATATAGCTGCAATGTTACATGTATACCGCAGCCTAGTCCAAATTTTAAGCGTTATCGGTAGATTCTGAGCTATGGTTTTGTGTGCTAAAAAATAATCAAAGTTATATTCATAGGAGTTTCATTTGCTGTAAAGATTACATGACGTTTTTACCAAATGACAGTTAGATGCGAGTTTGTTGGGGTTGAGTTAGTTTTCAAATCAGTTAATTTGTAAAAACTTCTGTATTAAAATATTCCGCCAGTCAGTCAAATTTCCCCTTCCAGAGGGTGGTGGGCCCCTTCCCCCAAAACTGATTGCTGGCCCAGGTAGTTTCCCAATGTAATTTGCAATGGCAAAACCAGTACTGTCCGCAGGGCTCAGCTAGGGACACATTTTAGGGAGAAGTCACTTCTCCCTCAGTTCAATTTAGGGAGAAGTGAGGTCACTTTAAGGAGAAGTGTTTTCCAAAAAGCGCTAAACCATAAATTTGCTTGTTATTACCATCATCACACCATGTCAATCATCATAGTACCAAACCCATCATCATCATTGTCACTATTCTGATTCTTCATAAATTAATAGTAATATATTTTCAAATTGTATTACATTATTATAGCAATACACACATAAAGAAAGGTTTAAAATTAAATATAATAAAATGCATTTGCAGCAATGTTTTTTTTTTTAATTCAAAAAAATTAATTACATATATCTATTATATTTTGTTCGTTATTAAATTATTTTTTTTTACCAATAAAACACTGTGTTAAATTTACCACCTGTTAAATCTAAGAGTGACAGCGTGGCGTCAATAATTAGATGGGGATTTCAAATGTGTAAGCCGCTATCAACACTGTAGGTTTGACTTCAAACAGTCTTTGATGTTTCTCCTGAGCGGGGGGCCATTGCTTAGCAGTTTGTAGCACTAAGCGTATAACACGATTAGCACATGATCAGTGAAAAAACATCAATCAATAGTACTGTACCTGAACAATGCAAGTACTGTTCGCATGAATGAATTAGCGTTCTAGAGGAAATGTCAAGGGTGTGAAAAAAGCAGACAGTTGTTTTGTAGCATTGGATAAATAGGAGATTTTGATTGGGTGATGAAATATACACGTCTTGGAATTAAAATGGAAACTTGTGTTGTGAGGAAAAACACAAGTTTCCATTGGCGTTGAGTTCTTGTACGTGTAGATGAATGTTGAACATATTTGGAGGCATCAATGTCTACTAGGTCATTTAGGATGCGGTACATCATGGTAAGCTGGGTCATGGTGCGCCTGGACTCTGACGATTCCCAGTTGTGGTCGTCGAGCATGTCTGTAACGCTGCTGGTTTTCCTATATTGGTTGCAGGTGTACCAGGCAGCTCTGCGCTGTACCATCTCCAGCTTAGAGGTGTACTGTTTAGTATAGGGGTTCCAGACAGACGCACAGCATTCGAGGCCAATGCATCATGGTAGGCTCGGGTTTTTGTCTCCCTGCCTCGGACCCGTAGGTTACGTTGGAGGAATACGAGCATACTGTTGCCTTTTTTGACAATGCGGTTAATGTGTGTTCCAAGACAGGTTGGAAGTTATGTCAACCCCAGGATATTTTGAGGATGAAGTCTCATGGAGGATTGAGCCCTTCAACCGGTAAGAGTACTCGATGCTCTTCTTTGACCTTGTGACCCTCACAATGTTACACTTCCCTGGGTGAATGTCCATTCCCCATTTTTTTTCCCAAGCGGCAAGTTTGTTGAGTCGTCTTGGAGTATTACAGACCTGCTTGGTATTGATGGGTCTATATACGATGCAGTCATCAGCGAACAATCGGCACTTTGATGAGATGCATTGAGCAAGGTCATTTATGAAAAGAAGAACGAGCAGCGGCCCCAGGACCGAGCCTTGGGGCACACCACTGATGACAGGGTTCATCACCCTATGGGGATAACCTACATAGATAGGCGCAACATATTGACAAGGGAGTCCTTGTAAAAACTGTCCGTACTTACCTGGATCAGCCCTTACTTTGAGCAAAAACTGTCCATACTTATCTGGATCAGCCCTTACTTTGAACAAAAACTGTCCGTACTTACCTGGATCAGCCCTTACTTTGAGCAAAAACTGTCCGTACTTACCTGGATCAGCCCTTACTTTGAGCAAAAACTGTCCGTACTTACCTGGATCAGCCCTTACTTTGAGCAAAAACTGTCCGTACTTACCTGGATCAGCCCTTACTTTGAGCAAAAACTGTCCGTACTTACCTGGATCAGCCCTTACTTTGAGCAAATACAGCAGACTGAGTAGTGTTTTTATGATAGGCTACATGTTGTATTTTTACCATATTTTAGAAAGGGCTAAAAATGTATGTGCATTGTAACTTGTAAGGGACATGAGGTTGCAGGTTTGAAATGTCTATGGTGTCCGCCCTGCGATCGGATGGATGTGAGTTTGATCCTTAGTTGGGGATCGTTCTGATAAGACACGTGAGTACCAGAGTTCTCACCAGGATTTCAGAACATGGAGAAATACGCACAATTTCTTGTTCCTGAGACTCCAAGTACTGGTTCAATTCAGGAAACAGACTTGAATATATCCCAATAAGCCTCTGACTTTTGGCACATTTAAATTTAAACAAATGAGGCGTGTCGTGGGAAAACCGGGCTTAATGCATGTGCGTTAAGTGTCGTCCCGGATCAGCCTGTGCGGACCGTGACGGCACTTTCCGCCTACAGTGGATTTATGTTTAGAAGAGACTTCATTGAAACAGAAAATACCATAAAAGTAGAAAGTGCCTTCCTGGATAAGCCTGTGCGGACTGCACAGGCAGATCCGGGACGACACTTAACGCACATGCATTAAGACCGGTTTTCCCACGATATACCTCAAATAGGCTTAAACTAATTGTAAATGGTTTATCATTAGACCAACCTTTTCGTTTTGTATATAGATTAGTGTCTTAATTTCTCAGTTGAATTAACAATAGCTATAGCACTATTTTTTAGCAAATTCCCAGTTTTTGGTGGCCTCATTTCTGACGTAAGCTAATGAAGAGTTTTCATGATTTCTTCATCATCATTAGGGGAGATGATACATAGCTATTTGCAAGTTTAAGCCACGGGGGATTCCTTGCAAAAACTGTAAGAAATTGCCTGGATTGACCCTATGGTGCAACTTGTAACATTTTTATAGTAATCTGTATAAACAGGAAAACATATTTTACTGTTTATCTGGTCTCTGAAATTTTCTACAAGCCAACATTTTAAATTATAAGTTTTTTAACATTTACCTGGTATGATTTAATTTCAGATCAGGATTATAACCAGGCCATAACATTTTACACACAGGCAATAGATCTGAATCCCAACATTGCAGCCTACTATGGGAACCGCAGCTTTGCCTATCTCAGGACTGAGTGCTTCGGTTATGCACTTAATGATGCCACCACTGCCTTAAAGTATGATCCGAAATACATCAAGGTAACGCATTGGCCAGGCTCTGTCATGACAGCGTTTTTTCTCACTACTTTGGAAATAGTTCAACCAGTCAAATTGGGAAAATTTGCGTCTTTTTCAACAAAATTTGGATTCTATCACTTTCATCAAAAACTGCCAAAATGGATGTAAAAATAATATGTTACAATAAATTAACTCTAAAACAACTTTTTTTTAAATTCTTTCACTTGTATTTATTGTTTGGAGGTGTTGGAAGTTATATTTTTACAGGTAAAACCTCAATCTTTCCTGGTTTTTTTAGTTTGTTCAGAGATTTAGGAATTGTTTAACTTCAAATTGGGAAAATTGATATTAAATCTGATTGGGAATGACACCATTTTCCGGTAACAAATTTACCTAGAGGAAAAACGCTGTATGAGAGAGAATACATAAAATTTTGTGGGAATGCAAAAACTTTTCAGATACGCTAGTCATAAAAGTGTCAAACATTTTTTATCACAAGAACAGGCTTAATGCTCCATTGACATATTGAAGTATTTAAATTTCTTTAGAAATTTTAAATAGCCACTTACAGTACATTTCAATCAAGTAATTATAATGTTTTGAGTATGTAATATTGGTTATCAGTGTAAATGGAAATGTTTGAAAGCTCCAGACTGCTAAACCTCTGTCAGAGAACATGATTTGTAACCTGTATACTACCTATTCAAATCATGACATACACTGTCACTGTTAAACAAATTATTCTAATGTAGTTATTTGGTAAAACAAGATGCTTGCAGCTTATAGTCTTAGTATTAGTTTTGTTATTTACTGTATTAAAATAAGTCAAACCAGCATAAAATATGTATAAGGGGGGTAAAACATTTAGTCAGACACCCACACTTTTTGTCAGATATGTCTGAGGGGTTTCACAGTGTCTGCAGTTCTTTATGATTATTTATCACAAATCACAAATGCACGCAAAGACTCAAATTATTGAAAAATATGTGTGTTCTTTTGCATACCTTTTATCGAAGGATATACACTTGCTGGGGTTATCAGAATCAATAAACTGTTTCATTCTAGGCCTACTACAGAAGAGCGTCTGCTAACATGGCCCTCGGCAAGTTCAAACTGGCTCTCAAGGATTTTGAAACTGTAAGGCTTATTTCTGATGACAATTTCTGCTTGTTGCTGTATTTTGAAGTGCCGTCATTATTGAATGGTTGAATGTCTAGCTGGCACTTGTACTAATGTGTTATGTATTTGCCAAATGTTTTAAAACATTTGAAGAATTTTCAAATATCTTTAATTATTTTCTTTCTCGGACCATTAAGCCGGGCCGGCTAGCTCAGTTGGTAGAGCGCTGGACTACAAATCCGAGGATTGTGGGTTCGATTCCCAGCCCGGCCACATAACTTGGGAATTGGTCATGAAATTATTTATACGGCCATTCTGCCCCTACCTCTGATTCAAGTAGGGCAGTTGTCAGTTACTGGCATAAATATGTGCACTTAGTATTGGTAAACCAGCTTACCCAGGAAAAGTGTGAGTAGGTTAACTCACCGCCGTTATATGACTGAAATACTGTTGAATACGGTGAAAAATTCAAACAAACAATTCTCGGACCATTGAAGAAAAAACAAACAATATTACACAGCTACATACAGTTCTTAGAACCATTGGCTGGTAACAATAGTCATGATTAGTGGATCTCTCTGCCAGATATTCAGAGGCGTAGTTTTAAAAAAGCTAAAAAATTATTTCAAAACAGATTATTAGAAAGATATTCAAAAGTTCATATTTTTAAGGTGTGCATATCATGGCAGATTGATTGTTAGAACAAACTGGCCAATTCTTTATTGATTGTTAGAACAAACTGGCCAATTCTATATTGATTCTGAGAACAAACTGGCCGATTCTATGTTGATTCTGGCCGATTCTATATTGATTCTTAGAACAAACTGGACTATTCTATATTGAGTCTTCTTCTAGCCTGGCCCTGCTAGCTCAGTTGTTAGAGCGCTGGACTGTCAACCCGGGGATCGTGAGTTCAGGCCCAAGCCCGGAAACTTATTTGGGGATTGGTCTTGAAATTCTTTCTATAGCCATGCTCCCCCTACCTCTGATTCAAGTAGGGCAGTTGTCAGATACTGGCATACATTTGTGCACTTAGTACTGGTAAACCGCTTCGATCGGCTAAGCTTGCCCAGGAAAAGTTTGAGTAGGTTAACTGACCGCCCTGATATGACTGAAATACTGTTAAAAACGGCGAAAAATCCCAGCAAACAAACAAACAAACAAACTATATTGATTCTTACAACAAACTGGCCGATTCTATATTGATTCTTAGAACAAACTGGCCGATTCTATGTTGATTCTTAGAACAAACTGGCCGATTCTATATTGATTCTTAGAACAAACTGGCCCATTCTATATCGATTCTTAGAGCAAACTGGCTGATTCTGTTTTGAGACTAAGAACAAACTGGCTGATTTCATTATGAGTCTTAGAACAAACTGGCCGATTCTAAATTGATTCTTAGAACAAACTGGCCAATTCTATATTGATTCTTAGAACAACCTGGCATATTGATTCTTAGAACAACCTGGCTGATACTGTATTGAGTCTTATAACAAACTGGCCCAATCTATATTGATTCTTAGAACAAACTGGCCGATTCTATATTGAGTCTTAGAACCAACTGGCCAATTCTATATTGATTCTTAGAACAAACTGGCTGATTCTATATTGATTCTTCGAACAAACTGGCTGATTGTGTATTGATTCTTAGAACAAACTGGCCGATTCTGTATTGAGTCTTAGAACAAACTGGCTGATTCTATATTGATTCTTAGAACAAACTGGCTGATTCTGTATTGAGTCTTAGAACAAACAGGCTGATTCCATATTGATTCTTAGAACAAAGTGGCTGATTCCATATTGATTCTTGGAACAAACTGGCTGATTCCATATTGATTCTTAGAACAAAGTGGCCAATTCTGTATTGAGTCTTAGAACAAAGTGGCTGATTCCATATTGATTCTTAGAACAAACTGGCAGATTCCATATTGATTCTTAGAACAAACTGGCTGATTCCATATTGATTCTTAGAACAAAGTGGCCAATTCTGTATTGAGTCTTAGAACAAAGTGGCTGATTCCATATTGATTCTTAGAACAAACTGGCTGATTCCATATTGATTGTTAGAACAAACTGGCTGATTCCATATTGATCGTTAGAACAAACTGGCCGATTCTATATTGATTCTTAGAACAAAGTGGCTGATTCCATATTGATTGTTAGAACAAACTGGCCGATTCTGTATTGATTCTTAGAACCAACTGGCCAATTCTATATTGATTCTTAGAACAAGCTGGCCAATTCTATATTGATTCTTAGAACAAACTGGCCGATTCTGTATTGAGTCTTAGAACCAACTGGCCAATTCTATATTGATTCTTAGAACAAACTGGCCAATTCTATATTGATTCTTAGAACAAACTGGCCAATTCTATATTGATTCGTCGAACAAACTGGCCGATTCTGTATTGAGTCTTAGAACCAACTGGCCAATTCTATATTGATTCTTAGAACAAACTGGTTGATTCCATATTGATTCTTAGAGCAAACTGGCTGATTCTGTATTGATTGTTATAACAAACTGGCAGATTCTCCTTGTATATGTGTCCATTTTGCCCTCGGCAGGTGGTTAAAGTGATACCCAGTGACAAAGATGCCCAGAAAAAGTACTCCGAGTGCACCAAGATCGTAAAAATGTACGCCTTTGCCCGAGCTATAGCCGTGGATGACAACAAATCTATTGCTGACACCCTAGAAATAGCTAGCATGAGTAAGTGGTGATTACGGTCTTCTAAGTTATTCACCTGAGCGAAACCTGAGTCACATAAAATGAATCTGTCAAGTTAAAATTATGACCTATAAAGTACAAGATTACAATTAGTAATTCAAAAAATGCATTGGCCACACAAAATCAGTATTGTCCAGAAATGTTGCTCATAATCTTTGGTCAAGCTGAAAGTAGATTCAGGATGTTGATATTCCATTGTTCATGTCCAAATGGACAGGCCCTTAAAAAATGTTTGGTTGAAAACTCGTTACATTCTCTTTTCATATCATCGTTAGGGGCCAAATACAGTTTCTATATTGTGTAAGAGTGAAAATAGCACTGTATTGTAACATATCATTGAGCAATGCAATAAACATGAAATTGGTTTTAATTAGTGTAAGAGATCCTTTTTTTCATTCGTGGTCACAGAAAATAGATATATTCGCTTATGTCTGTGCCACTCGTGAAAATATTTTTCCTCAAACCAGTCCTGAAATTAAATACAATCTTACACTGATTTAAACAAATATTTTACATATTAATATTACAGCGATAGAAGATGATTACACGGGCCCATGCCTAGAGGACGGGAAAGTGACGCTGAAGTTCGTACAAGAACTCGTGGAGACCTTCAGAGACCAGAAAAAAATCCACAAAAAATTTGCTTATCAGGTATAGGAAATTAAAATAATAAGCGTTTGTTTCGATTTAGACATTGACAATTTATTTTATGCTTTCGGGTGATTTATAGGGAAATATTAGTGAAATAAAATTGGTAACTCACTGTTTTGATAATGGAACTACATTTTCCCCATACAAAAAATCTGGTTTAGGAGAAATGTAAATAACATATTTTTAAGCATTAAATAAAAAGAAAATGTGTTGGTTTTGTGCGAATATGGAATTTTGATTCACTCGTGATCATAGAAAAAAAATATTTTCACTCGTGAATTGAAAATCAATATTATACTGTAACCAACAATTATCCTCAATATCTTATCATTATATAAATCTTCATATTTGAACAACACAATTTTAATAATTTTTATTGCCATTAGTTTCTGAGGTTGGAACCTAACGCTTATTCATTTTCAATGAACCCATCACAACACAAAACCATCTATATATTGGAAGCTTTGATAAACAAATAATCTACCTGTAAATGGCTTAGATATAAATAGCATTTGAAATTCTAAATTTTCTATCATAAGTAATTGAACGTGGGGTCACCAGATCTTCTTAGTCAGATTGTGCGACTGTACACATCCCGTATTTCTTGTTTCAGATTCTACTAGACGTGAAGAAGCTATTCCAAGCACAGCCTTCATTAGTAGATATAACAGTGCCTGAAGTAAGTGGGCTATTACATTCAGCGATTTTTTTGCTGCTTTGAGAATGGGTCCAACCCATCAAATTGGGAATTTCATTTTCGTAAAATCTTGCTAATTGGGAATCATTTAAGAAAATTAATTAATTAATGAATTACTCAAACTTGTGTTATGTTCGTTGAACTTGGTATTTTAATGGTGTTAGTATAAACCATACATGATTACAACTTTAATTCACATTTCCAATGTATTTAGGATTGTGTTACTTCAGATTTGGAAATTTTGTCAATCCAAATGGGAATAATAAACTATATTTGGTATTGGGAATGGGTCTTTTTAGGAAAAAGTCTCTGACATTAGAGCCTACAACTATCTTGGTATGATTTCCTTTATGTAACTCCGTGCAAGTGGAATTGAGACTTTTCAGACTTAATTTCCTTTATATAACTCCATGCAAGTGGAATTGAGACTTTTCAGACTTACTTTAATGAAAAGGAAATAAGTTCCTTACTTCACATTTCTTGTTCCAGTTTCAATATCCCAAAAATATTTAAAGACTGTCGTGATGGCAATAAAAGGGTTATGTACTTATGTGCCAATGCTTTTCCTAAAATTAACCTCCGCTTCAAACTGTTAAGTAAGTTCAATTTTTGTCAATGATTATCTTTGTAAAATATAAAGTTTTCATGTAATTAACATGCCATTTTGTCCTACTTTGATAAAATCAGCATGATATTGAAATAGTATTTGCTGTAGTATCTACAATCATTTCTATCTTTGCAGCCCATTTCGTCAAATAGTATATCGTGTCTATTCCAGGGTGCAAAGTTCACAGTGTGCGGGGATATTCACGGCCAATATTATGATCTGCTCAACATATTTAAGATTAATGGACTCCCATCAGAATCAAATCCTTATGTATCCTTCATGTCTTAACTTTTTTTTGATTTTTAGGGTTATACTTCTCTATACTGTCTAACACAATTATACAAATGAGGCGTGTCGTGGGAAAATCGGGCTGAATGCATGTGCATAAAGTGTTGTCCTGGATTAGCCTTTGCAGGCTAACAGGCTAACCTGGGTCGACACTTTCTGCCTACAGTGGATTTATGTTTAAAAGAGACTTCCTTGAAACAGAAAATACCAGCGTCTGCACAGGCTGTTCCAGGTCGACACTTTATGCACATGCATTAAGCCAGGGTTTCCAACAACAGGCCTCAAATGTACGTGTGCACTTGCTTGTGGTAACTGTGTTGCTGTATTGACAATGATTGAACCTTCACTAGGATCTTCTACAGCTGTTAGATTTCTTCCAGTTTAACAGCGAATTATCTTATTATTTATTTTATATTTAAATAGTGTCACCATTTTAATTTATGTAACATCTGTTTATCTAGGTACAATTTTGAAATGTCAGAAAGGTTATTTTTGAGAAAAATAAATTGCCTTTATCAAACTTCAATCTGAGCAGTGACCAGTATTGTCTCAGCTGAAATGTAATTCTCTGCGAATGAAATTTCCATCCTCCTTAACTGTACCATCAGTTATTTAATGGTGATTTTGTAGACCGTGGTTCATTCTCAGTGGAATGTATATTCACGCTGTTTTCGTTCAAGCTTCTCTACCCAAACCACTTCTTTATGTCCAGAGGTAGGTATTGGCGGACCAAGCAGAGATTTTCTATGTGCAGAATATACTAGGCGAGTCGTGGCAAAACCGGGCTTAATGCATGTGCGTAAAGTGTCGTCCTGGATCAGCCTTTGTGGACGGCACAGGCTAATCCGGATGACACTTTACGCCTGCATTGGATTTATGGTTAGAAGAGACTTCCGTGAAATAGAAAATACCATAAAAGCGGAAATTGCCATCCTGGATTAACCTGTGCAGACTGCACAGGCTAATCCGGGACGACACTTTAGTCACATGCATTAAGCCTGTCGTTCCCACGACACGCCTCATATGTACCTTTGTTTTATGAGTATTTTTATTTGCATGGGCATTCCTGTTGTGTTTTAAAATGTAAGTCAACATTTTGATAAAGTAAAAATATTGCCTTTTTATAACCCCAAAAAATTATTGTATTTTCTTTTTCTTTTAGATCAATGAAATTTTCACACCTACGGTTTTATTTGAGAATATTGATCAAAAGCTTATCAATTTCTGTGGTTCTTTATTGATGCTATACATTCCAAATGATGTGATCTTTAACAAGGGTATCACAAATAAAGAGGAAAAATAATATATAACCTACTTATGAGGGATGTGTTGAAACTACATTACAGTACATTATTTGGTAACATGCCTTTGTATGTGTCATTTTAGGAAACCATGAGAGCTATACCATGAATCAGATGTATGGTTTTGAAGGAGAAGTAAAACACAAGTATCCTCGCAAAAATAAACCATTTCCCTAGCTTTAGTGAATACCCTGCATGACAGATTCCATCATTTAATAGGGTAGTGACAAGAAACATTTATGTCTACAATGCAAAGGACTATTTCAACAAACACTGCAGTCAATATATTTGTCTTGTCCATTTGTATTATTACCTGGCCTATAACGAGTCATCAAATGTGCAATGTACATCAGCAAACTAGTAATTTGTTCATCAAGACATAGGATTTATTGATTGGCATTGTTAAAACTTAATATTTCCATTGCCAGATTGCCTTTACATGACATAAAAAGGTTTTGTGTTAACTGTTTAACATTTTGGCCGGTGTTTATCAACCTATGCTTAGACTTTAGACTAGAAATAAAGAATATTTTTTAAACTGTTATGTTCTAAGAGCGCTGTAAAATGGAATCTTTTTTGGCATTCATCCACTGTAGTTCCAGCATTCTTTACTAAGAACGAATTGGTGAACATGGGCCCAGAGGTCATGTTTCAGAAACATCTTAAGTTTATCTTAAAATATTTTTGTAAGGTAATATTTTTAAAACAACATATAAATTAATGAATCCAATTACAGTTAAGTAAATTGTCGTTAATATTAAGTTGATAAATTAGCGAACATTTAGCAGAATTTCATGTATACATAAAATAAAATGCGTAATAAAAGTGACGATTTTAAGGCTAAGGATAGGAATTCACTTGTGATGTTTCTTGAATACAACCCCAGAACCTTGTCATACACAGTCTCTAGTTATCACCATAAGCAGCCCAGCATGAGATTTCCCAGTGCTAGGCTTGGCAGGCCTTGTTTTTGTCATCCTCTGATTACCACAGAAAGTGTCGTGTCCTTGACCCCTGGTACAGATTCACATCCAAGATGGCTGACCTGTTCACAGAAGTGTTCAACTGGCTACCTCTATGTCACTGCATCAACGGCAAAGTCTTGGTGCGTACCCTAGCCATTGAAGTCAATAGGTCAATATCAATATAAGTATGAAAATATTATACAATTATTACTAGAGGGCCATTGAGCATTGATCTGATATTCACTGGTAGAAAAACATATTGACCGAGGTGCAGCTGAGGTCAATATGTGTTTATGCTAGTGAATATCAGATCATATTCTTTGGCCATTTATTCAACAAATGTTTTATTATATGACAATGTTTTATTATATGAGATTCTATAGTTAACTGTTAGATTTTACTGACGTTAAACGCACCTTTCGTTAAAAACGGTGAAATGCACACCAAAAGTACTTGTATTGAAATGACGTCATTTCCGTAATAACTTTGTTGGTACTGTTAAACCGAACTGTTTGTAGCAAGTGACGTTACTAGATGTATCCTCGGTGCATTTTCGCAAATGTTATTCGTAACGCCTGGAAACGGGTACCAACCTTAGCTATTTTAAGCCCATTGAATATGACTGGTGAAAACCCAAAGGTCATTGAATATGATATATATTTTGTGTTGTCGACCATGCTGTGGACCAATGGGAAGTTGTTTAGTTATAGGTCATACAATATAGAGAAATTATGTAGCTATTAACATGTCCTGCATGTCTTTTGGATGAAATCTAGAGTACAGCTCAAGCAAAACACATTTTACTTGCTGACGTGGAGTCAGAATGATTTATGAGCCTAATTATTGGGCGTACCTTGGCAGAGTTGCTGGGACTGCACCATAAAATATCGCGGAGTCGTTCTGAGTCATTTTGCAACCAATAGTTTATTCCGAGTGATGTGGAGTAATGACTCGTCGATTTCATACAGTACTTAGTTCTACTCCGCCTGTGACTTACCGTAATCACCTGAATTTCACGATTGACAAAATATGTTTTGCTTCAGCCATACAGTAGCTAATGCATGTTCTGCAATGCCCTCTGGTAATGAATGGTAAATCTGTGACCAAAAACAGCTGTTTTTGTCGAAGGCACGTAACAATTCAAAATCATAATTCAGTTAAGAAATAAAGTTTTATTATTTAGCAAACAGAGTTGAAACATGTTGACTGTATGACAGGATCCTGGCAGTTTCTAATAGAACCTGATATGCAGTCTAACCACTATAAAAGCAGCTAGACGGAGCCAGACCGAAACCAAACATTTGTTTATGCCAAAAGTAGAGTTAACTTGTCGGTGCAAAGAATACCACAAATGTATATAATGATGTCTTGGAGACAGAAATGACTTTCTGGCTGAGATGTGTGACATCTTTAAAAACTTTGTTAACTCTTGCTAAGACAAAATTGTCTCTGTAGAAATAACTGTTCTGTCATCATTTAAGAAATCTGACATTTATAATTGTACAATTTGCAGCATTCTAACAGTTACCAGCACTTGCTCGTGTAAATGCTAACAATTCATCCTTTCTGTTTTCTGAAAGGTGATGCACGGTGGTCTGTTCAAGGATGACTCGGTGACGTTGGATGATATTAGAAAGTGTGATAGGAACAAACAGCCACCAGAGGAGGGTAAGTTAGAATAGCGTGATTTTCCAAACAAGCCAGATCATTTCGCGTTTGTGGAGACCAGGGACTTTAAATGTAGATAAGCTACAGTTTGATTAGTTAGGATGTGTTTGGTACAAACATTTCAGTGGCGTTTTATCTGAACTGCATTAACATTTTATTGTTTAAGAGCAAATGGGCTTTTGTGATTATCATTGCAAATTGGTGAATGGCGATTACATTAATGTTACAACAGTTAACAATAACATTGTACACTGTAACTCCATTATATCGCGATTCACGGGGTCCACGGATCGCGATCGCGATATATCCGGATCGCGATATAACTTGCCAGGCCATTCAGTAGATATACATGTAAGCTGATGACATCAAACTCTTACACTTTGATGTTGAGCGAGTCGGCGTATTGTTTGTCGCACTACAAGAGTGTGAATAAAAGAGACGCCGTGAAGGCACGAAAATCCGGATCAAACTGGATTTATTTATGTGCATTTGGTACTAGGCAAATATTGGAGTACATGAAAAAAATCCAGATCCATGGCCGATTCGCGATATACTGGACATCGCGATATAACGGATCGCGATATAGCGGATCTGCAGTGTATATTACTATCATTACATAAATATTACTTTGAGTGTTATGAAATTTATAGGTATTAGCTATAACTTGTACCCATTATCTTTCAACATGAATGAAGGCTAATCACCAAGGAGACCCAGACGTGTTTAACTATTTTCTATGCCCCTGTATGTAGGTATCATGTGTGAGCTGCTATGGTCGGATCCACAGCCCCAATGCGGGATCTCAGAGAGCAAGCGGGGCACGGGGTCGCAGTTCGGTCCAGACGTGACCAAGCGATTCCTGCAGCGAAACAAACTGGACTATGTGATCCGCAGCCATGAGGTCAAGAACAAAGGCTACGAGGTGGCGCACGACGGGAAATGCATTACAGTCTTCTCAGCACCAAACTACTGGTAAACTTACGATGTTTCAATTCAATGCTTATATGCAGGCTGTCAACTGATTCCTTTATTCATATATTTTCCTATATTTTGGAAAGAAATCCTATATTTAGAAAAACCTGTATTTCCTATATTTTTCTATATTTAAGATTTGTTTCCTATATTTTTGCAAAATTTGGTCATTCACGCGTCTGAAATTGGTCAGTGAACAATATATCAAGAACCTATATGTTAATTTTTTTTCTTACTGACTTTGCTTGCATCAAACTTAAATACTCAGATTATTGTTAGGTCATAGCATGCATGACTCAGTTGCCAATTGATTAACTTGAACATGTTTAGCAAAAGCTTTGTTCATTAAAACAAAAGCTATAAGACTTATCAGGCTAGAATATGATCCCATATTAACCTTTTAATGAAGTAGTTTTACTATAAAATTCATATATTTTGTCCAAAAAATGGCCAAAAGTCCTATGTTTTTGTCGAAAATAATCCTATATTGTTCCTCTATTTTCTCATGAACTTGGTTGACAGCCTGTGAATGATACATTACATCTAGTGGTAATAAATAAATGAATTGATTTTATGAAGAACGTATCCTGATTTCAACTACTGTTAAACTTGCATTGTTGTGGAAAATATGTGTTATAATAAAACTTATATGATTAGCTCATTTTAGAGAGAATAAAATGTGTTCTTGAAAGTCATGAAATATATTAAACTGTTGTAACTGTTAATACTGATCTGTTGAAATACAGTAGTGGCAAAATGCTGTTTTTATGCCCCTGAAGGAGGGCATATTAAAATCGAACCGTCTGTTAGTCCGTCCGGCCAAGGTTAGTTTTTTATAATGTCAAATATCATCAATACTGTCAAAGGTATTTACTTCAAACTTGAAATACTTCTTTATTATCAATGTCTCCGTCAAGGAAACGTACCCCACATAACTCAGTTTTGTATTTAGACAGATTTTTTCCCCTTTTTAACTTAGAAATTTTGGTTTAAGTTTTTCATGTTTTTCCAGAGCTGCCATTTTGACTGATATTTACATTTTTCATTTTCTTTTATTAACAAAGATTCATTGTGGTGTCAAAGGTCGCACTTACTGACAGTGCATTTGGGGGCGCATGTCACCTCATGGTGACAGCACTTGTTCTTTTTAAACCCCCTGCCGCGTAGCGGGAGGGGGGTAATAGGAATGCCCTTTGTCTGTCCGTCCGTCTGTCCGTAACATTTTCGTGTCCGCTCCATATCTCCTATACCTTTTGAAGGATTTTCATGAAACTTGGCTCAAATGTTTAGGTCATTGAGACGATGTGCAGAAGGCATGAGTCAGTCACGCCGGCTCAAGGTCAAGGTCACACTTGAAGGTCAAATATTCGAGCCTCCATTTCTTGTCCGCTCCATATCTCCTATGCCTTTTGA
The DNA here is from genome assembly GCA_027627225.1 of Congeria kusceri. NCBI lineage: Eukaryota > Metazoa > Mollusca > Bivalvia > Myida > Dreissenidae > Congeria > Congeria kusceri. The sequence goes on from CM051028.1 coordinate 21,022,369, forward strand.
AGGATTCACATGAAACTTGGCTCATATGTTTAGGTCATTGAGACAATGTGCAGAAGGCATGGGCCTTTCACGCAAGCTCAAGGTCAAGGTCACACTTGAAGGTTAAATTTTTGAGCCTCCATTTTCGTGTCCGTTTTTCGTGTCCGTTTTTCGTGTCTGCTCCATATCCCCTATACCCTTTCAACGATTTTCATGAAACTTGGCTCATATGTTTTGCTCATTGAAACCATGTGCAGAAGGCATAAGCCACTCATGCCAACTCAAGGTCAAGGTCACACTTGAATGTTGAATGTTTGAGTCTGTATTTTCATGTCCGTTCTATATCTGCTGTGCCCTTTCAAGCATTTTTATGAAACTTTCCTCAAATGTTTATCACATTGAGGCAATGTGCAGAAGGCATGAGGCAGTCATGCCACCTCAAGGTCAGGGTCACACTTGAAGGTCAAATGTTTGAGCCTCCATTTTTGTGTCTGCTCCATATCTCCTATGCCCTTTGCAGGATATTCATAAAACTTGGCTCAAATGTTTATCACATTGAGGCGATGCGCAGAAGGCATGGAGCAGTCTTGCCACCTTAAGGTCACACTTACAGGTCAAATGTTTGAGCCTCCATTTTCGTGTCAGCTCAAGATATCCTATGCCCTTTAAGGAATTTTCATGAAACTGATTAAGGTCAGTATGATACTTCAAAGTCACCTTTAAAATCTAATGAAGGATCACGGTGGGGGATATAGCTGTCCTTTGGACTGCCTTGTTATGTTTGTCTTTGCACTAGGTGGTGCATTACAAACTGTTATCTATTTTTGCAGTGATACAATGGGGAACCAAGGAGCCTTTATAACACTGAAGGGCGGAGATCTCACACCACAATTCACATCATTTGATGCAGTGGTTTGTATTCATTTTGGTTAATTAAGAAATTAGGAACAGTAATCCATGAGTCAAGCATTGAGATAGTTTTGTCATTTTTCAAGTATCAGACACATTAACCTGACACTGACCTTTATGCATGAATATATTACAAGTTTGTTACGATGAATATGTTAGTTTCTGTAAAGGAATTGAGTTAAATGGGTGCACGAGTATTCAACTGAAAATACAGTTCTTGACACAATAAACATGTGAAACTCATTAACGAATAAAACATTGAATAAATATATGAGACGCATAGTGGGAAAACCGGACTTAAAGCATGTGCGTAAAGTGTCGTCCCGGATTAGCCTGTGCAGTCCGTACAGGCTTATCCAGGACGGCACTTTCGGCCTACAGTGGATTTATGTTTAGAAGAGACTTCATTGACACAGAAAATACCATAAAAGTGGAAAGTGCCGTCCCGGATTAGCCTGTGCGGACTGCACAGGCTGATCCGGGACGGCACTTTATGCACATGCATTAAGTCCAGTTTTCCAAAGACGCGCCTCATAAGATAATTTAAGAATGTAATTATGCTAATCATGAGTTCATGAGTGCCAGGTTAGTTTGTCTGAACTATAACTTCTGCTTGAAAAGATAAAGATTTAATTATAACACGTCTTTTAATAACTATCATTACACAGTCCGTCACATGTCAATGATACTAAATAAGGTGAAACGAAATTATGTATAACATTCACACAACGTTTAGTGATTCCGAAATATATTGGTTTTCTGTCGCATAAATGGCAGAAGATACCAAAATTAAATAGATCTATAAATTGTTTCAGAAGTATATAAAATAATTGTACAGTTGTACATTTAGCCCACCAGAACTGTTTTTTTTACAATTATATTACATAATGGGACTTAAAACAATATTGTAAATAAATAGGTTGGCGCTGAGATATAAAATTAGTAGCCAAATGTTTCAGTTTGAGAAAATACCTGTCATTGAAATATTTTTTCCCCAGAAATGTGTTAGTGTTTTTTTTCAAGTTTTGGGGAAAGGTGGCAGGGCCCGTCAGATTGGGAATTTTACGGCAAAAGGGGATTTTGTTTTTAGAGAAGCATTATTACATGTTTACAGTCTACATTTATATAAAACATTAATGAATTGTTTTCCTACAAGTGATACTAGTAACTTAGATTAACTTGGTTTGATGAAAAATTGCTGGGATTGTTTACGAAAACCCCTATCTTAGCCAATTTTTGTCCGATTTTGATCAATTTTTTTTCAAAATGGAGCTTACATTCTGAGGGGAATTTTAATGTTATTATACGGGGAAAATATATACTTTTTAAGCAGGGGAATGGGGCCGAATTTCGGCCCCAAATTGACCCTAAACAAAAACCCTGAAAGTATACCTCATTTTCAAATATTAATTTTTTTTTTAGCTGCCGTTGGCTCTCTGTATTTTAGCAACTGTTAAAGGTAACATTCTCAAATTCTTCTGTGTATTTTCAGCCCCACCCCCAGGTGAAAGCCATGCAGTATGCCAGCTCACTGTTTGGACTGTTTTAGCACCAGCTGCCATTATGGCATACTTCGTTCTCAAACCATTTCATTGTGTGAATGCAGAAGCGACTTAACTGACTATTTAATAGACAGTTGTCCAGTATGGTTCACAGAGAGGACTCACACAGAATGTGTGCATCTAATTGCACAGTGATCATGCTGACAATTGCCAAATAAGCATATTGGTACAAAGCTGAATATTTGGCTTTAAATGTTTCATTACAACATTTTCTCCATTGAAATTTCACAAAAATGGGGTTGATTTCAATACAGGAAGATACATTTAGCTAAAAAAACATTCAGTAGCTGTGAGCCCAGATTTAAGTATAGATATAGGTTAGTTTTCAATACTCTGTGATTTCTCCTCCACTTGTAAGTTGTACTTTATTTTAGAAACATTTTATGCAACCATATGTGTCAGTGTGTTTGTTAATGAATTGATATATTGATGAATACATGAGATTTTAATATATCGTACTCTTCGTTTTCTTTCACCACCAAGTTCAATATTAAATGTTTATGACATTTTGCATTTTGATGATATTGTTGCTGCGCAAAACTTTATGTTCTCCAAAGTCTATACAAACTTCTGTTATAAGTTGTCAACTCAAAACATACTCAACCTATTCCCCATAGTGTTGCGCAACTTCTGAGTTATGGTACAGCATACTGTGGCAATTTGCCGTATCTCTCAATATAAAATTAAAAGGAGCCTTAAAAAATCCTTGTTGTCAATGTCTGGGCTGTTCAAGACGGTTATCCAAATTAACACCAGAATCTTGTCATTTATATATTAGCCCATTTCCAGCGTTTCAACAAAATGTCTTCCAAATGTGTCCAGAACCTTTTGACGAAAGTTGCTAACTGGCAAACATACAAACCAAAGCCGGCAAAACTAATCTACTTGGTGGAGGTAACTAACTTATAATTGCACAAAAGGTTATCGTTAATTATTTTTACTTACATTAATATGTAACAAAACACTATTACTAATACATATTTCATATTTTATTTCATATCAAAATTCTAAATAATGTGTATATGGACCATTTGTTTCCATTGAAAACACCTGTCTATTTCCATACGTCCCATATCTTACAACAGTATTTTTATCACACTTTGCACTGGAATCTTGCACCATTCTTTCCAAAAGTTCCACAAATTGAGTATACAGTTTCAAACCCTCGTCTTTTCCAATGTTCCGGTGATACTGCATGACTTTACCCTTGAGATTGCCACCTAGGGAAGCCTGGGGTATAACCAACACATCGCCGGGCAGATCCAGTATGGAGACTAGGTGGCCACTGTCGGATTCACTGAGTCGGGCATTCAAGACTGAACTTACTGAAATTGAAAGCCTTTGTAATGAAGCAAATGCCTGTATTCAATGATAAGCACAATGGTCTTGCTGAAAAGGAACATTGTAATGAAACAAATGCCTGTATTTAGTGATAAGCACAATGGTCTTCTTTAAATGGAACACTTTTAATGAAATAAATGCCTGTATTCAACGATAAGCACAATGGTCTTGCTGAAATGGAACATTGTAACGAAGCAAATGCCTGTATTTAGTGATAGGCACAATGGTCTTCCTGAAATGGAACACTTGTAATGAAATAAATGTTTGCATTCAATGATAAGCACAACGGTCTTCTTGAAATGGAATACTTTTAATGAAATAAATGCCTATTTTCAATGATAAGAAAAAAAAACAAAAAAACTTCTTTGACAATATTTATGGAGTTTATGTTCTATAAAAATCATAATTTCAATAAATATAATTTAATAATCGTTTAACTCTTAATTTATCAAAACTGATTAAAAAATTGGAGAGACAAAATTATGGATGTAAAATTTTAAGAATTTTTCATATTTGAACTATATTTATGAGAAAATATACAATTATATATTGATGCTATGTGATAAGATTTTTTATGTGATTACCCATTTTGCTGATTATTTCATCAGTGGCACCTTTCAGGAAGCACACATAGACTACCATTCCACGGCCAATCTGCAATGTTAGATTGTATAATAATATATGAATATACACATACATTTGCATGTATGACACGAGAATTTTGGTCCTTACTATAATGCATGTATAGACAACCCAGGACAAATGTGCAGTAAATTGGGAGGGGCGATGTTATATACTTACAGAACAAGAAGATGAAGTATTGTAATCCAGTAAAAGAAAGGGGTGTTGCTAAAAAGAGCAGTGAAGTGAAAAAGCTCTTGATAATTTGACATAAGTAAACAAAATTATACACACACTTTTTATTTACATTTTTTTTACAATTTTAACATGATTTACACACGTAACTTCATAATATGTAAAATCAACAAGAATTTATTATAGATCTTTTAAGCTTACATAAGCAAAGGGGCCGTGTTCAGGGGTCGTTATTTAGCACAGCAAAGCACCCTGCCATTTTGCCCTATACCTAAAAGTATAATACTGATTATAGCAGTCACCCATCCAGGCATTCCATAGCTGACTGCTTAACTTCACAAAACAGTCTGTACACTTTAGTTTAAACCTATTTATTTTAGCTCGATTGCATCGAAAGCTAAGGCTTATAGAGACACTCTCGAGTCCGTTTCCTGGGTAGAACCAGTACTTGGTGACTTTGGGGGAGATCTTGAGAATGCTTCCAGAGTGGGGATCGAACCCCGGTCCTCCCAATCGCTAGGCGGACACCATATCCACGCCACCGTGACCTGCGACCAGTACACTTTGACTGCATCACTAAAAAGCTAGCCTCACAGAAAGGCCATTGGAAGTTACTATATTCACTAGGACAGAAGGTAACAGATAGCTAACAACCTGAACATATTCTGCTTCCTTTTCCTCAGAAGCTGGTTGAACCATGAGTTTAGCAGACAGACACTGCTGCAGCACTACCCTTGCCTGCAGAATGGGTGCACTGGTCCCATCTGAGGCCATATGAACTTCACTAAGTTCTCAAATCTGAAAATAAAATGCTTCTGTCTAAGATAATTTATTTTAGCATTCGATTAGTGTCTGACAGTGAGAGTTGGTCAGTTTTCCTTTACATTTCCATGTTTCTATACTTACTGTTTATGTGTGAATGATGCCTGTAAAACAGAACTCTGTATTTGTTCATTATGAATTTATGATCAATTACCTAGACATATTGTATGCAATAAAACTTTGTAACAGCTGAAACCGTTGAACTATTCCTACAAAGCTATGCTATTGATTCACCCAGCAATATTTTCCTCCAGGCGGGGTGGGGTGGGGGGGTGGGGGGAGCGGCAAGCGGAATACCATGGGAATTCGACTAACTGTATTTTTGGGGATCTAATTCCCCACCTTAGAGCCAAGCATTTTTGTCTAAATCCCCTCAATGGGGGATGCTTAACTGGTGTATCAAATGGCCTGTGGGCCAATATTACCGGGATCTAAAAGTATATTGAAAGGTGCATGACTATCACATGATCCAGCTAGTTTTACGATTTCTGCATTGAATTTGAAAACTGCACAACATTAGTAATTTGAAATTATTGGTGAGACATGTATTTCCAATTTTAGGTAATATGTATAAGGCAGCATTCCCATATAAATTAATGCTAAAAATGAACAACTGCATGCAAAAGTAGACAAAATCAGAGAACTAAATGTATATCATATTTGTATATTAACATCCAAACATGGATACACAATTATTAAATGTGGTCTATAACTCAAAAACATACTAATTGGGAATAATTTCATAATCAAATGTATTGTTAGAATAAAATAATTTTGATTGGTTCTTATTTTAATTTGTTAAGTTTTAAATATATAATAATACGCCTGCAAAATATGGTTGCTCCGACATTTTTAATAACACTGGGCTTATTTAAAGAGTAGAATTATGTTTATTTATGATTAAGTTAAGCAGAAACCTATGCTATCATCCAAATTCAGTAACATTTTAACAAATCATTCAGTTTGTTGTGTAAAATATTATTTATATACTACTTATGTTTAACTAATAGAGAATGGTGTTTGATCGAAACACGCAAACTCCGTAACACTTAACACTAATGAACAGAAAAAATGCCATTTTTGATGTACACGTACCTTCTTGTTTACACGTGAGAAAATGACAATTTTGTATCTAAGGGCGGTAATTGAATCCTTACAAAATTTACAGCTGTCTCCATACAGAGTTGTCGTTCGTGTAAGAAGCTTAAATAGAAATAATGCATTTACAGAGATCTGATTATTGATAGATATTGGGTATGTATTGATGCATAAATGTGTAATGATGGAAACAATTGGTAACCATGGCAACTATATATATACACATTTATATTAATACATATATATCAAACCTTTAAAACCAATTAATAATTCTGCTGTGTGTTGGTTCCAATTAACAACTGATGGTAAATCAATCGTGCATATACATATTTTAACAATACAGACGTTGGCTTAAGTCTAGTTAGTTTTTGTTGTAATAAAATTAGTAAAATTCGAAAAAGATTGCTTAAATTTGTTACTAATGACTACAGCCCGTCAATATCTAACTTCATAGAAAAATGGGGCATGCCATCACTTCATGTACGCAGAATGCGATCTATTTCTAGCTTGAGGGACAGGCACTGTGTTTTATTTAGGATGTTGCACCGACTCAACATGACGCAACGCATGAGCTCTATCCTGACCCCAATCATGTCACAATTGTGGGAATATTATACACTACCAGAGTACTGACTGTGATATGGATCAATCTTTTGTGGAAAGTAAGCGAGAATAATACAAGAGAAACTGCACCACGTAAAGACTAAGGGAATCCTACGCTGACTGTAACGAAACCCACTTTTACGACATGGATCCCGATCTAGTGTAAGAGAAATATAATATAGAATATGCACACTCTGCGACACGAGACATGTTGAGGACGAGCAACATTTTATTTTAATCTGTCCAGTGTACGTCTGTCTAAGAGACAACTACTTTGCTGGAATTCTGAGATCGGTGGAATTTACAACCTTAAGTGACCAAGGTAAACTGAAACATTTGATGGTGGAGTGCCCAAGAAAACTTGCTAAATACCTAGTCGCGGCATATATGAAAAGAAGACATTTATTATATAACTGACTACTTAACACAAGCACTTAGTTACGTAAGAACAATATTAATCGTTTGCCGTTTGCGCTCCATGTATGCTAGGTTCAAGCTGTTTAATTATTATTGTTGACCATGTTTGCATTATGCATGCTATTTATTAATCGTGTTTAATAGCAATAATAGTAATAATAATTACTGTATTTTACGAGTACCATTTATGCAAAGATTCTATTTATATCGCGTTTCATACAAGCTGTTATTCACCATTGTACCAATGTTCTCAATTCAACCAAATTTCCCATAACAATGTACAGGCGACAGATATATATTAATTTTGTTGAATGATTTTCTTAGAATTTACATGTACCAGTTCACACAGATCTTTATTTAGATTTAATATACATGGTGACTTATAGGCCCACAGGGCCGGATGCTAGCATATACCCTTTGTTATGGTCATACAATTGTATACCACACTTTGTCAAATGCATATGTCACGCTAATAAATATTTACTTACTTACTTTACTTACTAATATCCTTGTTTGGAAGAGTAAGCCTCTGAATTACACTATTAAATGGAATCTTCAGTTTTCTTTTTAAAGCAATTATCAATCTTAGCTCAACTACTGCGTTATATGTAAAACTTTGGAGATGTATTGTAGATAAGTTTATTTTTTTGTAATTGTTACACATGGAAAATGAAAGGTGGTTTACCGCATTACTTTTACGTTTGTGAGCATGCCAAAGTATAAAATCAGTACCTATTTTCGGAAAAAAAAATACAAATTGCAGATAACGTCTTCTTTGATCAGATTTGTCTCTGTACATAAGTACAGTAGAACCTGTCTAAACCGAGCGGCGTCGGGACCGGGCCGATCGTTCGGTTTTCAGAGGTGTTCGGTTTACCCAGGTTTTTTAAAATGTAATTTTCCTTTAAAAATGTACGTTCTATTATATATGTTTATTCAAGTACATAATAAGACAACACAACATGTTAATGTTTACACTTTTGTAATTGTTTTTTTTTTTGTTATTTGCAAGTAAACATGTGTATTTGTACATAAACCGACACTCAAATTATCAATCAAACAAGTTCATGAATGTATTGAACGTACATCTTATTTACATCTGTTTAAAGAAATCACCAATTGTTGACTGCTTTGATTAGTTTAAACATATTTATTTTAGCTGGATTATATCGCAAGCCTTAGACTTAAAGAGATAAGTGCCAGAATTTACTATATGTATAAATTAACTACATTATAATTAAACATTAATAATGTTACAGTGTAGGTAAATGTCAACATAAAACACGACCGAATAATCTGTTTTTCACAAGCTGACTATTGTCGTACGCCCCAACTTGCTAATCGCTAATTGCACCACTGCCCCGTTATCACCACGGCGACTATGCCCTTTGTGTGTACTTGTGTCACCAATTACCGGGTTCACGCTTCCGCGGCATCGCGAAGTGACACCTAATAGGATACACCGTTCGGTTTATTCAGGTTTTTTAAGGTTGAACGAGATCAAATTTGTGAACAAGTCGTTCGGTATTCGGTTTGGACAGGGTTCGGTTTATTAAGGTTTTTTCGATATATAAAAAAGAAGGAAAAAAATCGGGACCGACACAGCCGTTCGGTTTTGACATGGATTCGGTTTTGACAGGGTTCGGTTTGGACAGGTTTCACTGTATTGACATATAGTGTGGTACGTGTCATTATGCATTGTTACATTTTACGCGTTTTCTCGCAGTGCCGATTAGTTTAAATAACAACGCAAATAAAACACTTTTTTTTTCAAATGCGATAAGTGGAAATAAATCAGTTAAAGATAAATAGATCATTAATCTGAGATCAGATAATAATTTAAATAAATATCACATTTACTGGATAGTGGAAAATGACAAAAAAGGCTACAAGTAATTGTACTTATAAAAATACAAAAATATGAAATTTTAAATTTTAATGCATACTTGCACGGGAAATGAAGGTCATTTAAGAATATATATGGCGCGTCGTGGGAAAACCGGGCTTAATGTACGTGCGTGAAGAGTCGTCCTGGATTGCACAGGACTGCACAGACTAATCCGGGACGGAACTTTCCGCCTACAGTGGATTTATGTTTAGAAGATACTTTCTTAAAACAGAAAACACCATAAAAGCGGAAAGTGCCGTCCTGTGCAGTCTGCACAGGCTAATCCGGGACGACACTATGCACATGCATTAAGCCCGGTTTTCCCACGACCCGGCTCATATGTTTTCTAACAATTGCATATATTAAAATAACTTATCTCAAGTGTCCTGCAATAGATGTTGTTTTAGCATAACATACATAAACATCAATTAAAGACAATACATATCACGCTTCTTGTAATACTTTGACATGTTTTTTTCTTCTCAAAAAGTATTTGTCTTATACCGTACTCAAATCAGAGTAAGCTCTAAGAACAGATAAACAGATACTACCTTTAATGACACGAGAAATACATGTATTTACAATTTAGAGCATGTTGTTATTTAAAATGTGTATTACGAAGAGTGTATTTAGTCCTCATATGCTTAAAACAATCAAATCAGAAGGTTTCAAAGCAATGTTTTAACATTTCAAAGAGAAGCACATAAAAGTATATCACACGTAAATATGGCAAATAAAACAAACATTTAATAAGTTATTTATTTTAAAACCACTGTGTAAGGTAAGTATTTGTCGATATTTTACTAATTACTATATCTTTGTCGTCGGTGACAATGCTTATAAATTTTGTTACCAAGTGGTGTTATCCAAGTATTACGATATACAAAGACAACATGAAATGGTACGAATAATATATTAAGCAACTAGGTCACATTTTTCTGTTATCTGGTTAACATATTATCTAAAGTGTTTGCATTACAAATGGACAATTACTTTTCAAATACAGGTATGTATTAGTAAACAACCACTGAATAGAAATCAGCTCGCGATGTACATACACTACTCAACTAGCTGCTTTACAAATTTGTTAAGACACCGATCTGAAATTCCGCACATTTTATCAGTTTGACTTGTCTATCAGGTGTACACAATTCTAAAATAGAAACAGATCACTGGGTTTTGATTCAATACTAACTGACGTGTTCAATAGCAGCATTAGTTTGAATTACATGCACACGTTATTTTGCGTATGCTTTGAAATGAAAAACAATTTCTATAGTATTGAAACCTTTAGTCAGCTCAGGTTACAACTTTCCTAAAATATAAAGTAATAACACTTATTGAGCCGTATATTACAGTATGTTTGACAATGAGAATGCATTTGGACCAACGCGTTGAGTATTTTGCATAGAGTATGATAAAGTAATAACCCTTATTGAGCCGTATAGTACAGTATATTTGACAATGAGAATGCATTTGGACCAACGCGTTGAGTATTTCGTATATTACAGTATGTTTGACAATGAGAATGCATTTGGACCAACGCGTTGAGTATTTTGCATAGAGTATGATAAGACCGAGGACAATATACCACGGGCTTCTTTTCAACAACCTGTAAAATATAGATTTCAAATGTACATTTTAATGACTATCAAATCGTTAAGAGCTTATGTTTTATGTAGGGGGGAAATAATAAAGTATATTTATATATGTTTCAAATACTCAGGAATGTCAAGTCAGGCTATCATTTTTCGAGGTACGAAAGGTAAACGAAACGAATCTATTTTGTAGAACTTTTTTGTCTGTTCGTATGGTTAATCCATATATTAACGTGATACAATTACCGGCTAGTAAAGGATATCAAAACACAATCAGTACAATGGCGACTCCTATATGAAAGTAAAACCGTTAAGAAATAATATAATCTACGATGCACAAATGAAACTGATTTCAGATTCTAATTTGTTAGATTGGTGTATGTTCGGGTGCTGAAATGATAGAATGCCGTGGATGCTACTGCAAACCATATCATATCATACGATACTATGTCGAAAACCTAAGTGTAAGTGAAATTTGTGGATGACCTCGTAGCAATAAGATGTTATATGGAATAAAACATAATTCAAGTAAAACAACTTTCGACTCACATATTATTAATAAGCGTATACAAAAGCTAAGTTTATTAATTATGACGCAATAACATATTTTATACATAGGCGGATTTAGAGGGGGTCGCAAGCGGCGTACGTCCCCATAAAATTGTCAAAAATCAATTTTAATAACTGAACATTATTTTCTCACCAGAGTGTATCCTCTTTATATAAATGTTATGTTGCACATAAGGTTGGTACATGTCTAGAATCTCTTAAAAAACATATAAAACTATAATATCGCGCATATAAATTATCATTGTTTTGCAAAATATATAACTTATGCGTGTATACATATGTTTGAAGGTACTGACTATTTCCTACCCCTCTAAACCTGTGTCCGCGCCTGTTATAATTCTCATTCTTTAGTACAAATAACTATACAATCGTTCTAGATTCAATAATGACAAAAACTAAGAAAAATATTATTTCAATTAAACACCAAATGTCAAAAAATATATACAAGCTTTGTTCCACTCTAAAATAAACACATATTTTGTACAACCACTACCAGCAGGAGAAGAGGTTTCCACAGATTTTCTTTTGCCGCTCCACACACATCCGCCCCTTGAAACTGTTTTCCAGTAGGCTCCTGTAGCTCATACTTGTATCCCAAAGGGACACACTGCAACGGTGCTAGTGTTAAACTAGATTCAGAAAGTGTTCGTAGGGGAATCAGCGATCCAGGCCAATCTGCAATATTAAATATGTTTATGTAAATAATCATTATGCCAGCTTAGAAGTTGCACACATATTTCATTTGTAAGAATGTTATATCAGGCCGCATTTAAAACGCATTAAAATGCAGTAATTGTACCCTCGCTTAGAAAATAATTTCCGTCGAAATCGTTCATGGTGATTATAATTTTTAAGTTTGCTGAACATGACGTATCCGTTTTAGTATACACGAAGCATTTCTTGGTTCCACACTTCTCTTTAATACAAGAAAACTGCTTTTCGGGCATGTTGCTGCTGATCCGTATCGCGTTGTTATCATGAACATCCACGCCAAAGAAGGACATGTCAATGTATCTTTGTTCGAGAAAGTCCAGCATTTCAGGGAAGGATTTGTTCGTCAAAATATCTGAGCTATAATATGTATCAAATTTATTAGCGCACATCCTGTACGTTTTCGTTACCGCATCATCAAATTTCTTCAATTCTGCTTCCCAGTAGTCCTTCTCTGTCGTTAGAGAAACGTTTAGAGTTTTCAGTTTGTATGTTGCTTCAACAGCTATTCCACTGCAAATTATGCTGCGGCTGAAGTTGACAAAACTGCCCAAGTATGTCATATCGCACCTATTCAGGCCTCCAATTGTATCAAGCAAAGTTGCAGCGGAGCTGAGCGTTGGTTGTGTGATGTACGGAATAATATCATACAGACTGTCCAGATAATCCTCGACGCCTTTCACGAAAATATTCATGTATTTGTCTCTCTCATTAACCTCGGCTAGGGCGATATTTTTTAAATCACGAACCCGATTACTTGTGGACCTCTGAAAATCTTCAAATTTGGCGAGTCTCGCTTTCAAATCTTGTTGAACAAAGAGATCTATCATTTTGGACTGTAATATTTGTAAGTTATTTAAAATCGAGTCAATTTTTTGCGAAACCTCATCAATTTTATTTGCCAGTTCGTTGATCTTATCGGAGAAAATCCCGAACACGTCTGCTCCTAATCCAAACAAATCGAGAACAAATCCTCCTATTTTTTGTACAAATTGAGCAGTTTTGTAAGCTGAAGTACAGTGTAATAGTAATACCAGAACTAAGATACACATCTGTTTTTCTTTAAGTGAACGCGCCATTGCGTTGTCTGGAATCTTACCAGTTCTAATACAGCTATGAAATACTTATTAAATACTTTTTCAATCTGTTAAGCATACACGTTTATTCGATGTTGTATTGTCAAAACAATTCCATGCACGATATTCAATAACATTCACGAGGAGAGATCAAAATTATCCAACTGCTTTCAATGTAATGTTTAATGTGAATTGATCAAAATTATCCAACTGCTTTCAATATAATGTTTAATGTAAATTGAAGCAAAATTATCCAACTGCTTTCAATATAATGTTTAATGTGAATTGATCAAAATTATTCAACTGCTTTCAATAAAATGTTTAATGTAATATGATCAAAATTATCCAATTACTTTCAATATAATGTTTAAAGTAAATTGATCAAAATTATCCAAATGCTTTCAATATAATGTTAAATGTAAATTGATCAAAATTATCCAACTGCTTTCAATATAATGTTTAATGTAAATTGAAGCAACTATCTTAGCGAACGTTAAAATCGGAACAAAATCAATAACTATTGCGTCAGAGCATTTCTTCGCCAATTATATTATATCAGATATCTGAGTTAAAGGGATATCGATTGCCAATACACTAGAAATTTATTCTTAAGATAAACTATATCCCCAAATTGACTTTTTAGATAAACATTCATCAATCTAGTATATAAACTACAATTCGCCAATTAATTGCAAATCACAATGTACATTTTAATCGCAATCTAACAGAAGTTATTTGAATGTTCGCACATTTGTCACACTGAGGGATATTCACTGTAATCGAAATTACATTGTAAATGTACTAACCATTCAGATCGCATTTGCCAAGTGTAAACATTGTGTACTAGTGTAAAGGATCAGACATTTTGTTTATAAGCTGGTCTAGAGATAAATATTGTTTGGGATAAGCTCATATATAGTTGATATATTTGATAGTATTTGTTCATGCCCTTACGGGAGAGGGTGTGTATTTGTGCTTGTGTGAGTAGTTGTGGCTGTAGCGTTATGTGTATACTATTTGAAAAATACATACAATTGAATGAATTACCAGCATATGAACATAGTCGTTTTTACAAGGGTAACCCAATATTCTTTACATAATATAGCGTTTTCAATGCTGATATTTTAAGTTGTCGTAGTCTGATGACAATAAAAATATAGAATAGGTATCATTTTCTATGAAAGACTTTGAAATACAGATCAAGTTCAACTTTGGTTACAAACCACTAAATGTTTTCAGAGTTTTGGCTCCCATTTAAATTAAATTTGTCCAAATACACTGTTGACCATCCACAAATTAAAGCATTATGTCTGTCCATTTCTTTTGAATGAATACCTTTTTAATAAACTTCCGCTTTGATAGACATATAAAGTGGTATTCTAAAGAGTAATAATATTGGCATTCGATTTGTGTTTCTGCAATGTACATTAAGTTATGAACTGTTTTTCAGTTCATGTAGTATTAACTATGACAACGCGAATCCTATCAGACATTCAGACATGCCTGACAAAAAATCGGATGTCAGACAAAATTTACAACACACATTAAAAATAATGTATGCTAGCTTGATATGCAGGCTGGTGGGTTCGATCATTATGGTGTTTTCTGGCATGTGGGGTCAAGCTTTGCAGCCGACTTTTGGCAGGTGGGGGTCAATCGGTTTTCGGGAGGTAGAGTCTAAAGATGCAGCTGATTTCGAGGTGGGGGGCTAACAGAAAGGACGGGTTTTTCTGTGAGGTGGGGGGGGAGGGGGGCTAAGGGTGTGGATCGGAACTATCATCTCGACAGGGGTGGGTGTTCAGCAGATTTGTTTTCGTGGAGTAAGAGTGTCGGAGATGCGAACATGTCTTCAAAATATCCTGCGGGAAACCCTGCAAATAAGAATAAAATGTATAGCACTCTTAGAACATTACAATTTCAAAAATATTGTTTATTCTTAGTCTTTAGTCTAAGAATATATTGAGGGAATATGGGCCATGATTTGACAGTACATTCCATTTCTTAAAGCCTCAGTCACCCATTCCCAAGTTTTGGCTCCCACAGTGCTACGATAAAAATAATAAACAAGACTTGTCACAGGATGTGAGATGTGCCCCTGAAGCATATGCTTGTCAGAGGAAGGTAACACAATGTCAGTTACATGTTTGCAAAAATTACTCTTCCTACAAAAAGAGTTATGGTCCTTGTACATTGCATTTCCTTACAACATCCTCTATCAATATATGTGGTTTTATTTTAATTCACTTCAATACTAATGGAGCACTGCACAAGAAAATTAACTGAAGGGCAATAACTCCATAAATATTGAAAACAGAGTTATGGTCTTTGTACTCTGTTGTACTATGCTCTTCCTCTACATGTCATCTATCAATATATGTGGTGTTATTTTAAAAAGTAGTAATTATCTAACCCCCCCCAAAAAAGAAAGGGCAACAACTCTGTAAATATTGAAAAATGAATTATGGTCCTTATACTTCCTCTCAACGTCCTCTATCAATATATGTGATTTTATATAAAATCCCTTCAATACTAATGGAGCTATGCTCGGCACAAAAAAATAAAGGCAATAACTTTATAAATATTGGAAAGTTATGATTCTTGTACTCTGCACTTCCCCTCATTGTCCTATATCATTATATGTAGTTTTATTTGAATCCCTTCAATACTAATGGAGTAATGCTACACACAAGACAATCAAAGTACAATAGCTCCGTAATATTGAAGAAATAATTGTCGTCCTTGTTCTCTGCAGTTCCTCTCATTGTCCACTACCATTCTATGATGTTTCACTAGAATCAATTCAATGCTAATGTAGTATGTTCCGCACAAGAAAATTAATGCTACGCAAAAGAAAATAAAACAAAGGGCAATAACTCCATATTATTGACGAAGGAGTTGTGGTCCTTGCACTCTGCACTTCCTCTCATTGTCCTTTATCGCTATATGAAGTTTTATTGAATCCCTTCAATACTAATTGAGTTACGCTCCGCACAAGAAAATTAATGCTTCAGAGAAGGGCAATAACTCCGTAAATATTGAAGAAAGGTTTGTTGTCCTTGTGCACTGCACTACCTCTCATTGTCCGCTATCATTATATGAAGTTTCAGTTAAATCCCTTCAATACTCATGGAGTTATGTACATCACAAGATAATAAAACAAAGGGCAAGTACTCTGTTAATATTGAAGAAAGAGTTGTGGTCCTTGTGCTCTGCTCTTCATCTTGTTGTCCTCTATCATTATATGAAATGTCATCTGAATCCATTCAATACTAATGGAGTTATGCTCTGCACAAGAAGCGAGACGGACGGACAGACAGACAGACGATGCGATTCCCTTTGGGGCCATAAAAATACGGGAATATAGGGACGATGTCGGGAGCTTCTGGCCACTTTCAGACGCTGTCCTGAGAATGGTGAATCATTGGGACATTCTGCGCGATTGGCCAAGCACTCTCGATTGTTAGGGTCGTTCCTTAAAGGCACACAACAAGGTGCTACAAGTTAAGACAACCACCAATATTTAACTAAGATTTAATCAACACATAAAAATAAAACATTATGACCAAACACTAGTTTACATTTTCTTAAAATTGAAATGTGACTCGTTTTATTTCCACTTGATTGTTAACATTTAAAGACATTTGGTGTCCTAGTTTCCCGTAAACGGAATGCGAATCCTATGCATGATTTTTGCATGGAAAAATCCCGTTATTGTGGTCAGTGAAGTGTTTCAATTTCGAGGGTCGTCTAATAAACCTATACTAGTATCAGAATTGAATAAAGACATTGGTACAACACATTGAGAAAACAAAGGGAATTATACACAAAGCAACATGGTTTTTATATGCAAATTTACTTATTATAGTGGTCAGAAACTTACAAAGTTATTTTTAGTTCATAAATTGTTGCATGTATTATATATTTTAAATTTCAAATACTGTACAAAACGTTTTAGAGACGATCCTCAAAATGACATCCAGTTTAAGACAAATGAAATTACTGTTAACAGTACAAGTTATTCATGAAAAGCATGGAACTTTTGAAAATCACCACACTAGCAAATAAACAAAGCAGGTGATTATTAACAGTTTACTTGGAGGGTCGGTGTTTTTATTTTAAATGCAATTCAAAAATAAAAAAGTTTCCTGACGTTGGGTATAATAGAAGCTTACACATACAATAATACAATTTTACCAGACATGTTTTAATTGTTTTACATGAATTTGACAATTTTCATCTTAATTGAGGCTTGAACATTTGGGAGACTCGGCTGAGTTTGTATAGTAGGGACTCTTCGTTTGATCTGCTGTATCAGATCAAATTCAGGAGAGCATCTGGACGGTATCGGAGCGTATTGGTGACAATATCCGGTGGAACGGGAATAATATTGCATAAAAAATTATATATACATACATCACCTCTGGCGTATAGCATGTGTGTTGTGCATGTTTGTTTGTGTTTGTCATTCATAAACAGAACTTTGACCAGTTCACCATGAATGCTTCCCGATTATGGGTCCTGACAGCGTACCGATACAAATAAAAAAGTCAGGAATGTAAGGATACTGTCTGGATGCTTTCGGGACACTGTCAGATCGCAGTTGGGAGAATCAGGACACTGTCGGCACTCAGTCAAGACGCTGTCGGGACAAAATTGATCTCTTGGTCAAAAATTTCGAGCCCCTAATCGCCGAATATTGTCCTATTTTATTTGGGACACTGTCGGCTAAAAAACGGCAGGAAAAATCGGGAATGTGTGACTGAGGCTTAAATCACTGAATTGATTGTCTACTGAAAAGCATGTAAGACATATCTTCATAAACACCAAAAAAAATGATAACAACTTTACTGCTAAATTGAAGAAAACTTGACCAAATTATATTTTATTTGCTACAAATGTAAGACAACACAGTTACATGGCCTAAAAATTACTACATTTCTAATGTTCACAGATTAAATCGATAAATGGTCCAAGTTATTTTTTAACAATTTTGATCACAAAGCAAGTACCAAAAAAAAATATGTGACCACTGTTTAAGATCTGTCTTTGTATTGAAATGTCCTTCAGTGAAGTTAGCGGCCTTTGTACAAGAGCTGTCAGAGGACAGCGCGCTCGACTATTTGAAGCAGGGATGTGAGAATGTCAATATTGCTAACTTGGCCATGTATTTGTCCGCAATAGTCACTTGTCCAGTTTTTTCAGGCTTTTCTGATAAACAAAGCACAATTTGTCATTCAAATGCATAAGGTTATAATAAAACGATAATTAGCTTCCAACTTAAACATCATATTTACTCCCTGAAATCGCACTTGTCAATGGACAAATAGACAGGAATAAATCACTTGTCCAACAGTAAAATTACAATCGTCAGACAAGTCGGGCATAGGATTTCCACACACCTGATTCGAAATATTTCAGTTGGTACATATTTGGATAGTGAAAGGGGCATACATTTGTTAAAATACAAAACTTTCAAGTGAAGCTTTGTATAGATTATAAATGTTTAGAACAAAAACTTAAACCACAACGTGGGCTAATTCTGTCAACATACAAAACAGAGTTGTTGCCCCTGATACTAGAGTTAATGAAATACGTTAGTTCCAAATTTCAAGTGAATAACTTATGTAGTTTTGAAGTTACAAAACTTTGGAATAAAAACTTAAACCAAATTCAGACTTGAACGCTAATGCCGACGCCGGGCGTGTTATTGTGTTTTTTAAAGTTAGGCTTTCAAAGGCTTTGTACAAATCGTTGTGTTACAGAATCAGCAAAAATGTACTATGCTGGAATGACGAATGATAACAAGGAACTATGCTGCATTGACAAATGACACATAAAGTTTTCTCTTAAAAAAACAAAACAACAACACTATATACCACGACAGTCCTGTGCCAAAGCGAGAATTTAGTTGTGTACTGCTTTTTCTTGACAACTGTAAGACCATAATCAGTTTCCCAAAATATTACGGCGCTTAATAGACTGCCGAAAGTATGGCGGTTTACCCAAAATAACAATTTTAAACTCAATACCGCTATTTGGATTACATTGTCCGTCTCAATACTGCTTAAGGCCCCCCTCCCCTAATTATGAATACAGATAAATTGCACCTACTTTTTTCAGGTCATGCAATGATACCATGATTATGTATATGTACATTGTTTTAAAAGAATCTTATATATTATAAAATACATTATTTTTTCATTGCATTGGTATTATTTGATTGTTTATCTCCAGTGGAAGTTATAATTAAGATTTCTCCTAAAATAGTGTAACTTGAAAGTCATTTTGAATTTCAAACTGAATTAGTTCTAATATTGCAACCATTACAATTATTTTGACCAAGCCATTCATTGATTGTGGATTTAATGTTTAGGTCTTGACCGTCTCTGAAGTACATTGTGCATTGAAAGCATTTCAAAAGCACAATATCATGAGAATGGGCACCTGAACAAGTGGCAAACAATTTGTAATATCTGATAAGCAAATACCACAAAAGGTTATTCAAAACAGTTATCAAAATGGTATGTTATGTTGATCAAAAGTTTACAATGCCAATTAGGATGGGTATAACCCTTGACCATTCTTTTTAAATATCCTATTGATAATATTTTAACTTAAGAAGTACTTAATGGATTATTTTGCATGACAAAGCTTGTGGTTATTTTATCATGACCATTTTACACAAAGGAATTCATTCACTGAGGAGGGGATTTGAAGCAATTAAAACCTTATAGTATCTGCTAATGTCTACTGATTGGTTTCAAACTTCATAATTGTTTGTTGGACCATAGAACGTTTTGAAGGCGTCCTTTTTTCTGCTCAATTTTAATCGCATTGTTTTCAACAGAAAGGGTCATAGTAGCACTGTAACTTCGTGCCAAAGAAACATTAAAGAACAATATGTTAATAGATTTGTTGCTGTGCTTTTGCGAGTTAGCAATTGCTCTACATTTCAATTTAAAACGCAAAGTCAGTCTCAAGAGATTGGACATGATTTGCTTTGCAACTAAACTTCTTAATATGTAGTTATACTTAGAAGTCTTTAATTTTATTTTACCTTGCGCTGATTACGCTCTTGATAAGTGAACCATCGAATACAGTCATTTTCAACAAAGTATGTGCATCAAAGCAAGAGTAGAGTAAATGGACGAATAACCAACATAATTAAGATAGGAGGAGGCATGAGCATACCCAGTCAATGCACTTTACACTGTACTATGAACATTATACAATTTTTAAATAAACTTCAAATAAAGATGCATTCCGTAAATGTCCTTATTGACGCCCATGCCCTAATAGCCGTGAATGGGGTATTGTTTGGTCCCGAAATATTTTGTGTCGATCTATTTTTTCGAATATGTAACATAAAACTAAAGTTAATTTCGATAGAAACGATTAAATAGACCGCCGTATTAATGTATCCAGAATTGCCTGTATATAAATAAACATATGCCCCACTATACGGGTTAAACGCAATCATATATGACACAAGTGAATGGGACCACAAAAATTCATTACGATATTATAAATATTTATGATAAGAACATGTGCGTCTGCATTGTCACAGCTCTTTACGTCGATCATGTTAATAATTTATACTGTACCATTGTGCATTACGATGTGCGAGTGAGCTCGTCGTGTCAATTGACGATATTCGTTTTAGGTATTCGAATATATTCGAATATTTGTTTTGTGAATACTACTATATACGGTACTCTGTCCAAACATTTACCTATGCGAAATATGTATACTACGTGTACGCACTTGTTTTACCTTGTTTCAGTGGTAAATGAGCAATATAACTTAGTGTCAGGCAAATATAAAGAAACTTAAGATATTGTTAAATGTATTGTTTATTAATTTTTAATCGTCCCGTACACAAATTTCTCATTACATACATTACACGTTGCCTGGGTTTTGTCTAAGACCACGTTAACTACTTCCAAGCACATGATGGTGGCGTTGTTTATTAATCCAGACTGTTGTATAATATACGGTGTTGATATAATGGAGAATAATTTACAAGTGACGTATATTAAGATTGACCAGATCATGCTAATTTTGGTAAAGAAATTGATTGGCTGATAATGGATTCATTTTGATTGTATTTTACTGTAAAAAAGTTCACTGTATAGATGCCACTAAAGGACAATAAACAACAATGTACGCCTCGCCTTTTGCAAACTTTGAAACCGTTATCACAACATGGCCCAGTTTTGTTCTTCGCGCCTCCTACAAACCGTTAATTTGCGGCCCTTGGAAAGATGTGGCCCCTCCCTTCCCCTCTGACACCCCCCATTCCCCTTTCATCCTCAAAGAACCTCGTCGGACTGGAGTGCACGGTGCAAGGACTTGTGAACCTTGCAATTATTTGCATTTGGTCTTATCAAGACCAATACCATTTAATTAATATTGGAGCTTTTAATAGTATTATATTTGGCATACTGTGATAGGTACAGTGTCTTCTACTGTCTTTTACTTATATAATTATATCCAATTTTATTATCTGGATATGATCCATTGCAAGTTTTTTATCAGGGATTATTAAATCCTGTATTATAGTCCAATTTTACCTAGTTGGTATTATTTCCTACTTGTATTAGTCAACTTTTTCAGATTTTATGTCTTTTCTGTTCTTTTTTGCTTACTTTTAAATAATCTAGTCTTGCCGTGCACTCCCTATGGTCCATGGGACACAACTCCAATAACTACATCCCTTCCCATTCAATTATCTCCCCTTCTTTCCAACCCAACCCAGACCCCAACCCGCCGCTGGCCTCCCAATCCTTCACTTCTAATATACCATTTTATTCCTCCCTGGGTGGCTACTTGTCTTTTACCAAATTCATTACTGTGTATTACCTTAAAGGTACACAGTATTATATTCACCCATGTAAAGTATTTTTAACCTGTAAATATTATATATACTGTTCTTGTTTCTTTAATTCTTAACTGTATTGTAGGTCAATTTCTTAACATATTGTTTTAAAGTGGCCCTATCTTGGTGACTGTTTTGTAACTAGCAGCCTTTATTGCTGCATTTTATGTATATAAATAAATGTAGTTTTTACAATTGTTTTCATGCCACCCGGAAGGGGGGCGGTACTATCATTTTAAAATAGCCCAACTTTGTTAATGATTTTATTTAATGACTTAACCGGGAAAATGACCTGGATAAATTACTATAAAAATACAATAACCCAGTATTCCACCATTTGTATCAACTGATATTTCTTATACAAATTACGTTATTTCATTTCCATTGGCATAAAAGCCCCGACCAACATTTTTTTTTTTAACAAGACCGATAATTATTACTCGTTGAAACAATTATACCAGGATACTGTTTAAAAATCTTATTTATCTATTATATATTTTTCATTTAATTTTCGGTTTATATAATGACTTATGGAATTATGGAAAGTTGCTGTATTTTAAGTACATGTAAATAAAATTGCAGCACAGGTATGCAAGCATACCTTGTGTTTAATGAAAGTATCACGTTAGGGGCCGTTTATCAACATATTTGAGTTTTAAACAGTTGACACGTTTGCAGTTCCAATTTATGGGCCAGTTAAAGAAAGTGGATTTTATCACATATCACATATCATAAACTACAAATTGATAGTATTTGAAAATTCTGCTTAAGTAAACGAATTATTTATTTTCTTTTACTGATATCAAACACCATAGTGTGTTCACAATTTATGAAATTTGACGAGAATACATGGGCAGTAACTAAAGTACAAAACAGTCACAAACGACAAACTTAAACATACACATATAACATAAAACGTTATTCTACGGTACACAAAAAATAGATGTACACAAACTTCGAAAACATTCAGACATTGGTAAATATTGTAATCAATAATTAAAACATGAACATATCAAACATACAAGCACACTCACACGTACGTGTGTACGCCTAACACGAATAGCGTATGTAGCCCTTATATGACACTGAACAAATATACTTGAAAACTAATTGCCCTCATCAAGCTGAACAATGGCTTGACATTTACCTACTTTTGCTTTTTTAAAGGCTGGGATTATTCCTTCTAAGTCACGTTTAAAATCTTCATGAAGGTAAGCGTAGTCACCATATAAAGGGACATCGTCAGGGGATCGTCCACAAATTTCACCCATTTTTGCAAGAATTCTTTTATAAATGGATGATTGTCTTCCATATAAATAAAAAGATAAGCGTAACGAAGGGAATATATCAAACCATGGACTTGGTGTATATGAAGTGGTCGATATGCGCAATTGCTCGACTGCACTTTCCAACGAAACTTTGGGTATTAAGTGTTTGATATCATCTTCAAAACGTTCGTGTCTTCTACATGCAATATTTGCAATCTGACTTTCACTTTTGGCAGTTATTTTATACTTTGTAAGATTCTGGGTCCTTTCGTCTAGTCGAAACGTTGACAGGCGAATAACGCACAATTCTCTCAGTCGTTCACGGTTGCATTGTTCTGCCAAATTTAAATACCAGCATAGACTATTGCAGGGCATATAAATATTGTCTTTGTTTTCAATCAGTACCATCAGAGAATCTTCACACTGTTCCATTAACTTTACAACTTGATATTCCGATGCTAGTGGAAGTATGGCGGCCGCATTATCAGCTGAAATAAAATTAGGCAATTGAGGAAAAACGGTTAGCAAATCAGTAAATGCAATAAACCATAATTTCAATGAAACTCAAATCGACATAATAGAAGCCCAATACATACCGAATACACAAAGATTGGGAAAACTCAATCATTTCAAGCACAATAGCTATTTTCCTAAATACAGTTTTCATGATACAACTGACACATAACATTCATTCAGGTGTCAACTGATATAAACATGGTAAACATTCTGGGTCCAAGTACCTTAAAAAGTAAACCACTTATAATGATCTCAAAAAGGTATTTAAAACCTGTCTATAACTTAAATTTTCAAATGTGTGAATTCAATAAGGATATAGAACAATATAACAATCATCTTATTCAAATTTCTGTAATCAGTAAAGGCTCCGAGAGATCAATCTTTTTCTAACAAATAATTAAAAAAATCGAACAAAATATATCATATAGCAGTACATAGCAACAATTCCTTTTGACCTCTCCGACGTCATCGTTGAGTAATTATGGGAAACATGGCAGGCAATTTCTTAATATGGCTAATATCATGTTTTTACTAATTTTGTTTTCGATCAGTTGACACATTTGATAATATACGATGCTATTTTTTCATGGATCTATGCGCATTCGGGTGTCTATAAAAAAAACTCCAAAAGGAATTGGTTAACTTTTGTTTAGACGTCAATATGATTCAATATGATTTAATTCAAGATCGCATCTACATTTCATAATTTCATTGACGTGCATGGCAACACCGCCATGTGAATCAAGAGGCGGGTTGATGAAAGCTATTAAATAGGAGATCACTGGATACGATGGTCATTTAGCCTTTTTTCTGTAAACGCAATTATATCAAATCCTCGTACACCTATGTCTATTTTGTGCATCAGACTTTGGATATTGTGGTGTACAAAACATAAACGATTTGTCGATGAAATATTGCAACTGGATGCAGAAATATCAGTATCAGAATCAGTGTTTAAAGATGATTCAACTATTGATAGCCCTGGGTTCGGGTGGATGTCACCGGATTGTACTAGGATACATAACAGGCAAAAGAGTGTTGCTACATACGTGAAAGAATTAAGAACTTTTTTCAGAAAAAAATATATTAGCATATATGTGTTTTCCTATAAGAAACCGTTTGCGTGGATGTTCGACTGTATGTGATGCGTTCATTTATTTATATATACTTATGTGCAATGAAATTAGCATAATAACATTCAGCCATATTTGGCAGGAACACACTATGTGCAGGAGTAACGGGAAATAAACTAGAGCCCTATATATAGCAATGTCAGCGTTTCCAGTCCTGTGTTTAATGTTATACATAATAAACTGTTCCAATAAGGATGAGATGTTATTTCTTTCGGGAAGATAACAGTTTGTGTTGGTCTTAGATTGGTAGCCTCTGCGTCATCTGAATCGCGACCTGTATCGTGACTCATTGTGATTTGCGGTCAGTTGTTATAACGTTGTCATCGTCATCGTCCGTCATCTCATCTATAAAAATGGCCACCGAATAGGTAGATCTTAGCCCTATATGTATCCTTATCGACATATTACATAGTATTACATGTACTCATGCTTAACTAGCAGGTTTGATGAAAGCCATGTGCCTTTCACAATTATTAACATTTGAGGAGCATCACTTCATATTTCAGTCACTGCATATCTCGTTTGTTTGCTGTAGAGTTGATCGTTTTAAAAATACACAGCAGATAGTTCTTTAAATAACTATGTACCTGAATCGTATTCGCTTTATCAATTCACACCTTTTGGAAATATTAAAAATAAATAATTTTAATCCTAAATGGAACACATTAAACCATCGAAAAAAAGGGAATTTTGAATAGTTGGAACATTCGCGCTGCTATGCTTGGGCTTGTTATTGCAATCGGAAATACTATGATGTGCTCACGTTTCATTACGAGGTCCAAACGATTCATTGTTCTGATAAAGTAATATATATTGTATCACTGTACAATAACATATATTTGGTAAACATTAATGTATTTTTTAAGCAATGACGCTTGCTATTTAAAAGTACAATTAACAAAGGCAAATGTTAAGTTTAAAACAAATTTCTCAGCATAATTTAAATGTAAATATAAACAAAAATGTCAATAGCATTCGCGGCGTCGAATATCATTTATAACCTGCAAACAATCCTGTTGAGTTGGTCGTTGCGATTATTCTGGGTAAAAATCATACAGAATGGAAAACATTTCTAGAACAGATACCGCAAAGGTTATAACGTTGTTTGTTTTTAGATCCTGTCCACTTCTTACACAAAACTATAGTGCATTACTGCATATATTTGGAGTTACTATTGTAAAAAAAAAAAAAAAACATCTTATGAACACACACACAAACCGATTTAGGTTTTGCAAGTTACATCTATGAAAAACATTACATTTCGAGACACGAATTACGTAATATAATACCGTGTCATATAAGGTAGTTATTATATCCGTCAAATACAATAGAGTGATTATTTTAATAATGACCTTTCTACTCAATTTATTTGGACAGTGTATATATATATTTATAACCAAACAATTCGTAATGTGCCTTGCGACAATATAATGTCACCCTCGCTTGCAGTTAAAAATAGAACAACGGGTTTTCCCTGAATCAAGTAAGACATTGCGTACAAAAATCTACGGTGAGCGCTTATTGAAATATGTTCACTTATTAAAATTAGATGATCATTAAAAAGCGATCTTGCATATGTTCCCCTGACTTGATTTTATTGTGTTTATTTTCGGTATAATACATTAAATATAACGCCCTATCGAGGGTGATAAAACGTACGTCAAGTCTTGGTTGACATTACCATGCTCGTGTTGACAATACGTTTTATAACAATCTATGTGTGATATTTAAATATGTATATCCTATATATATGATCTTAATCTTAAAACGATAACCAATGAAAGAAAACACTTAGGTCTTCAAGAAGAATATTTATTTATTTACCTGTTACTCGATCCGTAAGATCAGGGTAAAGGCATCGCAGAAACGATAAAAAAGTTTCCAACTTTTTTCCTGGAAGAGGGATTTCATTTTGACCCTTTTCCTTCCACTCACCCTGCAACATTGCTCGAAACACCGGTGATGACAACGCCAATAGAGCTTTAATGACAGGAATTCGTACATTTTCTACAACCAATGTAACATCTGCTAATCCGCTTGATTCACCAAACATACTGACGTCGATGTCCACTTTCTGTGGCGCAGTTGCAGGTGTAGGTTCAACTAAAGGTTGTGGGTCAGCCATGTCTTCTACTTCCTGCTCGATTTCTAACAAAACACACAACACACCAAAACATTCATACAACCGTATAAAAGAACACACAATCGTTACGAACGTTTTGTATCTATGGTATCCATGATGAATAAAACGAATGAACACCACCGAACGCTTACTGTTCGTGCTTGATTTAACACAACCAATTGATAATTTTACGTGCAGATCGCTGATATATACCCATATTTACCAACTCATTCTTAGCCCTAAGACTGAAGAATAGACATTGACTCGAGAAAAAATGATTGTTCGTTTGTAAATACAATGAGGGAGACCAATGTCGCATATTTAATTTATGAATCATTCTGATTAAAGAATAGTTACTATATTCTGCCTAGGTGAATACCAAGTAACATTCAAATTAACAGCGTTTAAAGAATTAAACAGTTTTAAGAATATTATTTATTCTTATGGCATAAGTCTAAAAATGCGTTGGTGAATATGGACCACGAGACAAAGTAGAAAGTGCCGTCAACTACAAAACATCTGAATCGTTTGTCGAACATTGTGTAGTTCTGGAAAGAGGAATGACCAAAGGTTGCCTCAGCAGTCGACAACATTCGCCTACAGGAAGTGAATTATCACATTAGATTAAATAGTGAAATATCTCGATTTCTTTTAGTGAATCATATTGCATGAATATTGCGTTGACCAAGTAAAACATATTTTATGTATACATAATTTTTGTGATCGGATATGTTGAAATACAAACTAGACACAATCTTGCCAGGTCACCTGGCAAACGATTGCCGGATTTCTAAGTCACTATTAGTAGTAGCTATCAGAGCAGAAGTGGATATGTTGACCAATCGAAAAGACGCAATATTTTAAATTTCAAATTGATACAAAGCATGCATGTTTGTTCAAATATTATTGCACATCAATATAATATGTCACAGGGTTTCCCGAAGGCCTGTTTCGCTTGTCGGTTCCGACATGCCTTCAAAGCAGTTAGTCATTTGCCGACATGCTTAACTAACGCCGAGATGCGTTAATTTTCAAAGCGACAACCTTTAATCCTTTTATCTATTACACCGATGTTTAACTTCCAACAGTGGTATTGACAAGTGACTGAACCGTGTAGTCCGCCCACAAGGAACTCATTAGCCAATCAAATACGGCGATTTTGAAGGCGGTTTTTATACCTAAAAACGTGTTTCACAACAAATACTCGCGTTCACGGTAAAAGTGAACATGCATTTTGAAACGTTTGATTATTATATTTAACGTTTTATTTTATGCCGTTAATTTCTTTACTCATTTCACAAATTGACAATCAAAATTATGGAAACCAACAATATAATATAGCGCCTCATTTTAAACACAATTGAACTTCGTCAAACGTAATTTCGTACTCAGAAACAGAGCAATTAAGCACGTGACCAGTACACGCGCACGTTTTCCATGAGGCATCCGAGGCATGACAATGTTCGCGCGCTTTTGTAGCACAACACGCCTTTTACATGGAGATACCGGCCCGTATTTTATGTCATTAGGAACCGCATATTGAAGTATTTAAAAACAACGGTGATTTTTTTCGGCTTGTAATGTCCGCATGTAAAATAACTTATATTAATTATTGATTTCTTTTACATCCGAAAAAAATTAATGAAAAACAAAATGGTTTTTATTTAATCGGGTGGTCATGACAGAGCTAGGCTTTTTAACGAATCTGAATACCATGTATTATTGAACATTAATTCCATAAAAATGCAGCCTAGTATTTTGATGTGCACTGAATCCAAGGGAGTTAGGTCAACGCGTTTATATTTAATTAAGAAAACAGTGGTATTTGCGATTCTAGTGAGGTAATTTTTTTTTTAAAGTTTAAATTTTATAAAAGTAAGAAATCCCAAATAAAAGATACTTCAAAGAGAGGTGCTTGTCGAGCAATAGGCTATGTAGTTTAAGCGATAAAGGGCAGTAGTTAAAGCGATACTGCCGATTGGATCGCCGCCGGGTTCGAGCGGTGCAGCCAATTTTGGGGAGGTGGGGTCGATCGTAAAATCCTATTTCGGGGATCTTAGGTCAGTCGATGCAGCCAATTTCGAAGGCGTGGGGGTCAAACGGAGCGGCCGATTACGGGGGGCTAAAGGGTCGGATTGGTAGAATTTGAAAAATCTCGACGGGGGCGGGGGGGGGGGGGGCGGGATCGAGCCGAATTGTTTCGCGGGTGGTATATAAACACCATAGGCAATTGAGGAGGGGGAGCAATATTATCTATACCCCTCAACATGCCTATTATATTAATATTATTATACCGAACGAAAATACTGTAATTCGAAGAACAAACTAGTCGTAATTCAAGCGCTCATGGATATTTATTGTTTGAATGCACTTTAAAAAGCGCCTACCAATTATCAGCTTATACGGATTTCTCAGAAAAAACGAGTTGCTATATTTAGGCCCCTACGCGGAGTATATTTTGGTCAGCGCGCGGGGTATATTAAAATGTATATCCTGCTCGGGGTTTATTACTTTCCAACGCCATGGCATAATAAAATTACGCAGGGATGGGTATATGGGATTTCACAATCGGAAAACGAAGTGAGGTACATGCATAAGAATGATTATTAACAAAATATTTAGCTAAAACTTGAAATCACTCAATATCGAACACAAGTTTTTACAAAAATGCACGATTAACTGTGGTAAAATGAATGTCATAAAAATACAAAAGCACTGTTATTTAGTGTTTTTGCAACCACGTATTGATTGATTTATTGTTTGTAAATGTTTTTCTTCTGGTACTAGTGTGGAACTATTTGTCCCAAACTGATTTCTGTATTTGTCATAACTGATATTTGATAAAGTTTACAAATATGTTTTTATGTTTGTGTACTCTTTCAAAGAATGGAAAGCAAAAATATATGAAGACATTTTCTCACGCCTATGATATTTCTCAAAATATGTGCAGTGTTTAATTGAAGAATTCATAAGATCTAAATCGTCTTAACTGAATCGAATGGAAGCACGTAGCTAGTTAAACATTAAACGAACAGATGAGTGAATAGCAAAGGGAATGTATTAGCTAAAATGCACCGAATCTGATTCGAATACATATTTTTCGTGCTAGTCTATGCTAAATTTAGCATTGACTGCACTCTCATTATGTAAAACATTTCATACGTAGTTTTGCGTACTGTAGATCGATATTGTGAAGGCAATTTATATTGAATTTCACAACTGTTTTTTTTCGAAAGATTACAAGCGATCTTTTCATTCGCTTTTCATGATAAAGAATTCAGAATGTATTTACACTTCTAACTAAACGATTTCATCAATCATTTTGAAATTCGCAGCTCTTGATTTTTAGCGAATTCATTAAAACGGAAGGTGTTCATACATTAATTTTCATATTCCACAGTACACACTTAAATGTTTTCAATTAGGATCGTGAAATCGTATAGTAAACCACATTAAGTACTGCAAAATTCAAATGGATTCTGAAATCGAATAAATTATTTTGTTGTACTTCGCAAATCATAAATATAATAGGTGAACCAGTCTTCTGTAGCTTGATCCAGCTATGTTGATTGTGTAGCGTCTGTGATTTATTGCACAGAAAGTGTACGCGCCTTACAAGTTAGACATTGTTTACGACGTTCAAATGTATAACTAGACACAACATTTGACATTATAGTTGAATTATCGTAGCCACTATAGTTACCAGAAATTATACAATGAATAACTTTATAGTTTTGAAAGGTTTAACTTGTATAAAAAAAATAATATAATTTTGTGATATTAATTTTATGTCAAATGTGTATTCGGATGATAATAATATACCGATATGTTGATATCCTAGTATACCATTTGATATGTATACTATTCTACTCGTAGCCTAAACGAGACATTTAAAAAAAAAATAATAAAAACATGCACATACCTGAAGAAACTCCTCAAGGCGATTACTCAATACCAAAACTTTATCCGCTGTCTTTACCATTAGAAATGTCGATTGAATCTTATCAGAAAGTTTATCAAACTTGCTCTACACTTTAGCCGCTGTCTTTACACACCCGATACGACTCAGGTTATAATGTTCAAAAGGCCTAATGTTAACGGTGTTACACTGTTCAGACAGTAGCCTGGTATTACCATCATACCATTTGGTACGGGGTTAGCCGTTTGAATACGGCTTGGTGGTATGGAAAATAGACATTCCTGTGTATGACGTTACATAATGGGTTTGAGGTTATGAAAATGTGCGTAACAACTACTCTCCATTTCAAGGTAAAAATACGCAATAAAACCATGAAAATCAATATATTTCAAAATGTTTTTATAGGTTTTATGAAACGGCAGGTGGGTCTTTTTGAAAACTTGTTGGCTATTTTCAAAGACATATGCCTGTTTATTGTTATTTTTTCACAATGCATTTCTCATGTACGGTTTTAAAGTTTGAATCACATGTAGTTTGTAATTAGATTTCGCGAGCCTTAAACTGATGTAAGTGGAGTCGCGATTGTTTAGAGTTTTAGTTTGAATAATAGTCACAAATTAGAGAAAGACACGTGTAGGGGACAGTTTAGATGTTCACGTGTTTGTAAGACCATATTTTTCACAAATCCTATTTTTCACACAGTTGAAAAATTGGATCTCATTTTTCACAGGTGTAAACTATTGGATTTCAATTTTCACACATCGCAATCTCATTCTTCACAATTTCTGTGAAATGTGTGATCGAGTCCAGTTTTTAATATGCACTCAAATCATATTCTTCACACATATGAAAAAAGTGTTCAAATTTTCACAAAAGTGAATTTGTTACATCATAATCGTATTTTTCACACTGTATGAGCCCGAAAAACAAACGGGGTGATTTACGGTACGGTACGGTATGCATGGCATGGTACGATATGGTACGGCACGGTATCGGACAGTTAAGTATGGTTCGGTTTGGTATGGTATGGCATGTCATGGCATGTACGGTATGGTTTGTAACGCTATGGTATGTAAATGTACGGTACGGTACATTACGGTACGGTACGGTATGGTTAAGTACGGTACGATACGGTAAGGAACGATACGGTACGCTACGATACGTAAGGTACGGTACGCTACGCTACAATACTGTCCAAACGTACGTACTAACATGTGCGGAGGTTCTAATCAGATCATTATATTACCGTCCATGTATACGTATATTCTAGTTCGGGCGGATAAATGCTCGGTTATTTTGGTTTTAATAATCCAAAATAGGACGTTTGTTTGTACTTACGCTCGGATGCGTGTATTGGTTAATATCCCAATAAAAGATGTACGTTCGTATGGACGCACGCGAGTGCATATGCATTTCTATTTCCTAATTAGACCATACAAACTTTTTAACTAACGATTATGCGCATGCATTCATAAGTGGCTCCGTCTTAGTTTTGCATAGTGATGACCATACTGATGATGACGTTAAGCATAATGATAATAATGGTGATGACGAAAATAATGATGATGATGATGATGATGATGATGATGATGATGATGTTGATGATGATGAAGATGATGATGATGTTGGTAACGATAGTGACGAGGGTGACAATGATGGTGATGATGACGGTAACGATGATGATGATGACGACGATGACGATGATAGTGATGATGTTGATAAAAATGACGATGATGATGATGATGATGATGATGATGATGATGGTGATGGTGATGATGATGATGATGATGACGATATTAACTGTATAATTATGCTCCAAATAATGATTTCATCGATTGTCGCAATACAATTTCGGACAAAGTATGTAAAAAATGTGATCCGTACGCATACCCCCTTTTTGGCCATTCACATTCTTCACACTTAGAAATGTGACAAATGAGATCATATTCATCTCAGGCGTGTGAAAAATATGATTTGTGAAAAATATGATCCTACACGTGTTTGATATTTGCAATAAGGAGGTAAACAGTGAATGTACTTTTGTAATGCCCGGGCCAACATATAGATCTATGCTAATGCTAATAATAATTTTGATCATTTTATAACCTATACTTATTTACATAATGTGTTATTTAAGTCTACAAGATGTGGTACAATTTAGTTTTACTTTTCATATGCTGTCAAATCTCATGAACCATTTTAGTGGCGGAAACCTGAAAGTTTAAATTTTCATAATTTACATATGAAGAAAAATGTATGTGTACTTTACATTAAGAAAACCGCCAAAACAGCTATAATTGTGCCAAAGTTTACCTACTAGATCTACACTCTTTTATTCCAATTTAAAATTGTTTATAAATCTACTACATGTATGAAGTTAAGTTCGCCATTATTTGAAATTTGTTTACAACTTCAACCAGTGAGAATTGTGCTTCAATGAACATTTGAGGCAATATGGCAATAGAATGACATGCTTTCACAATGTAGCAGAATTATCAATATCAATTAAAGTTAACAGAACAACGATTAGCTTGATTCTTTTAAAAATGCAGTGGTGTGTGTTGGTTCAAATTGATCATGCATCCATAATGAAAGTGTTGTCATAAAATTATTTATGGAACATTATTGAAGAATCGTTTCTTTGTCCAAGTATTTAAATTGTATTGCAATCCGTTCAAAACAACCGAGTACTTTCTGGAAGTGAAAGTTGTGATCAAAATCCTGTTACAACAGTATAGAGCAAGAAAGAAAACTTTTCACCACAGAAATTGTCCTTCTGCAGTTTCTGCAGTTATGGGCTGCAGGCGAAAATTGCCATTATAAAAAAGTAGCTCATTCTTGGCCCATCGTTAACGAGTTATGCTATTATTATACCATATATTTCTTTTACTCTGTAAACGAATGGGAGGCTCCGGAACTGGTTGAATATTATAATATGTTGATACCATTCATTTTCATTCATGGCATTATGGCTAAATAAATTGCATTGTAGTTTGGACAATAAATAATATACCTGTAGGTAAAGATCCAGAGCAACTTAGCAGGGTGCTGCAATGTGCAGCTGCAATTTTTTGGTTCCCCCCTTAGTACTGCCTCCATAAAATAGTCAAAAATAGGTTTCATATTTGGTATGTAACATTGTATAGTAGTCCTCTACAAAGATTGTTCAAATGATGCCCCTGGGGTCAAAACTGGCCATCTCCGGGGTCACATGGTTTATATAGACTTGAATAGCAAAATGACTTTAAAAATCTTCTCCCCTGAAACCGCAAGGCCCAGAGGTTTCATATTTGGTATGTAACATTGTATAGTGGTCCTCTACAAAGATTGTTCAAATGGTGCCCCTGGGGTCAAAACTGGCCACACCCCGGGGGTCACATGGTTTATATACACTTGAATAGCAAAATGTCTTTAAAAATCTTTTTCTCTGAAACTGCAAGTCCTAGAGTTTTCATATTTGGTATGTAACATTGTATAGTGGTCCTCTACAAAGATTGTTCAAATGATGCCCCTGGGGTCAAAACTGGCCACATCCCATGGGTCACCTGGTTTATATAGGCTTAAATATCAAAATGACTTTAAAAATCTAATCCTCTGAAACCGCAAGGCCCAGAGTTTTCATATTTGGTATGTAACATTGTATAGTGGTCCTCTACAAATATTGTTTAAATGATGCCCCTGGGGTCAAAACTGGCCACACCCCGTGGCTCACATGGTTTATATAGACTTGAATAGCAAAATGACTTTAAAAATCTTATCCTCTGAAACCGCAAGGCCCAGAGTTTTCATATTTGGTATGTAACATTGTATAGTGGTCCTCTAAAAAGATTTTTGAAATGATTCCCCTGGGGTCAAAACTGTCCACACCCTAGGGCTTACATGGTCTGGGGTGATCCTGGGCTGTCCGTGTCCACAACTTGTTGAAAATAATGTTTCGATTAGCCCCCGACAAGTACAGTACCTACACGGTACCAATACGGAACAACACGGCTGCTGCACGGACTTATACGGCTGCTTTGCGGACCAACACAGTTTAATCGAACTTCCCTGACCATATCGGTAGTTTTAAGCATGTCTAAACCTTCCGGGACAGTGCCCGGACCAAGCAAGATCACGCTGGACCATCAAGGACCCAATATGGTAAACCAAGGACCCAACACGGATCAGACGTTGGATCTTCCAGGGATCTTCCGTCACCTTTCGGGACGTTGGTGTTGGTGTTTCTAATCCGGGCCAGTCCGTTGCGGTTCCGTAGCTCAATGGTGCTCGTCCGTGCTGGGCCTAGGCGGTCCGTGTCAGTCCTGGAGGTCGATAATGATCCGTGACAACCAGGACGGTCCTGGACATTACCGAGATGATCCATAGTGGTTGCTTGGTGGCACCGTGTTGATAGCGTGTGGATCCGTAGTGTGACTGTGTTAATTGTATCCTGCAATGTTCTCCAGAGTCCGCGTGAATTGATCGTCCAGGGGACCGTCGACGCTATTTACGTAAATTACACCCGATCACCCCAGATCAAGGTCTCCCTTGGTCCGGGATTATGGATGGTTCTTGTGTAATCCGGCGTTGGTGTGACTGAAGCTTTAGACAGGTTGTCGTAGCATGTCATGTAGCTGCAGAAAGCTAGGGTTGAAATGCATGGCAGTATATTGAAACTGTGAGGAAGATTGCTATAACCAAGTTGAGATTTCTGAGCCAAGTATACATATACCGGTACGAGGGTTGTCCCAAAATAGAATATAATGTGTTAAAACAAAAAATAATACCATGATATTATTTGCTTGAGCGTGTGCACATGTAAAATATATGTGAGTCCTATAATAATATATTTCTATGAAAAATACTTAGTATTTGAATTTCAAATGAAATGTCAAGCTTTGCGGCCCACACTGTTTAATTTTAGAGATAATGACGGCCTACATAAAATACAATTTGGATCCTTTATACAGACCATTCTGTTCTGAAAAATAAATTGTCCTAACTCCTTCACTTGGGTGTATCAATAAGCGATGTTTCAATGTAATTATATCTCTATATAGTGGTTTCTATGGCGGAATTTTTGTAGCATGTGGTTCAGCATTGACATGAAATCGGACGTGAAATGGTTTTATAGGATCACAGGTTGGTAATAGAAATTTACCGCGTTGAGCGCAAAATGACACCGAGACACACAATAAAGCAAATGCAATCACCAGAAACAAATATGGCATTGTTTTCCAAGCGGCAAAAGAGGTTTTCAACTGGATATACTGACAGCAAAATGAAAAAAGACCATATCTATTATGTTGATGGGATGGTAACATATGGGGATGGAAACGCGAGGACACATACACAATAATGCAAACCATCCTTTAGGAACTTTTGGGAAATGTGTGGTTTAGGAAAGCTGATGCTATTTCCAACTAGCATGCACAAAATAATTTATGTTCTAATTTTGTCAAGGTCTAATCTGAACATCCTTGGCTATTATGATTCTTCAGACGCTAATTGATGCGCGTGTATTAACACAGCTTTACCGCGCGCTATTTTGAGAATTATTTTCCTACTGGAGTTGTACTCGCTAGAATTAATTCACGGGGACGACAGAAGGTTACAGCGTACAATAATATGTTTATACAATAATAAAATAATAGGAAATATAAGCTCAATCAAATTTGCTAATATATGTTTGGCTTAATTATCAGAAAAATACCAGAAATTTACCACTTTATATTTTGTGCTTGCGATCTCAACAGGCAACATTGTACGTTGTGACCGACTGTCGTCACCGTGAATTGTAGCATTGTAATTACTATTTATAGAGCGCGCCGATTATGTAGGATAAACAATATAGTTATTTCATTATGTGAATGAATATAACATTCTGATCATGACAAACAATGAGTAGAAGTGTTCATAATTATGATTATTTCTAGAGTGTATGTCGAAGATATGTTTATAACTTTAATTTAACCGCTAATGTAAACAATTATGTAAATTTTTAATCCCCAAAAGTATGCAACAGTTATTGGTATAGGTTAAACCATTGTTTAAAGTTTGCATTCCCTTAAATTAGAAAATTTCCCCAATTATATTGACATTCAATTTTCCCGCTGCATACTTATCGCAATAAATCTAGATCAAAAGTGATCTTAGACAGCGACGCCGACAAAATATTGAAAACTGTCGTAAATGATCATGAAGATGTGTCCAATTAAACACACAACGAATGGTTATCAATGATTTCGCAGCTGACATTCAAAGCTATACCTAAAGGACCCCAAGATACAAAGGTAGGTGTTGATATTTGCATTCGTCTTGATTATCATTCATTGAGGTAATTTAGTCATATAACTAACTATATTAGACTCATATATTGAAGAAATATTATTCACCATACATTTTTAGGGATAAAAGTTTTACTTTAAAACTAGAGTTATTGTGTATATGATATTTAGCAAGCGACACTAGAGTCTATATCCCATGCGCTATTGCAATTTGTATGTAACCGGTATCAGTTCCAAACACTACCGGAACACCTCAGCAAAGAGTTTCATTCTACCAACAATTAACCCCGGGGTTGTCGATGCGATAAAACAGTAGGATGATAGAACAATTTAGTTTGCGTTTTCTGCAGATTGAGCACTGTGGTAAAACGCGCAAAAACTAAATGTTAAACATGTTGGGGGAATGTATAAATGCGATGATGCGATAGAAGTTTTGTGTTGTCACATATTCGTGGTCTTGTACAAAGCGACATAAAACTGGCAATTTAATAAATTGTAACAACAACAACAACAACACCAACAAAACAGACGTATTTGTCGTCATGAGGCGACGCAACATCAAATGTCTATAGGTTAAATCGAGTGTAAATGGATCAGTTGACATATTAATTTACAGTAATCGAATTTTAGGTAGGATTGAGTCGATAACATCAGCAAAACTAGTTTGCATCAATAATTGCTCAGCACAAACAATTAATTTGAATAATCTTGACCTATGTATAAATTTAAGTGTGCATCACTTCAATAAACATGTTCTCATACTGGGAAACACATTGAAAAAAGATATAAACAAGAGCGGATTTTGTACATTGATTTAAGTTTTGTCGTTATTTATAATCTACGGGGCATTATACATAGGTACAACTGAGTACAAGTATTTCACCGTTAAGTGTAATGTAATTTACTGCTGATTACGATGCTCCCTCAGCATAATTATATTACTCTTATCTCGTGCTACAACTGTATGAAAACGACGGGTTAGACGTTTGTTATGTACGGAATTGACGTCAGAAATCAAATGTTAAGGTAGTCGAAATTAAGTAGGAAATTACTATTTAAATCAGTGCCCGTTATGTAAAACAGCAGAACAATTTAATATAAGGACCACTTTGGATCCCCGTCTATTAACTGTATCTAACATTCACTGTAAAAGCAACCATGGTTTCCTGGTCAGTTTCGCCGTCAATGAAATAATTTCTTTCAAATCCTTCGTAACATAATGACATTTGTATTTCTGAAGGCGATCACTTTTGTAGACACAGTCTGACTGTATATTCAATAAAAGCTGTCCCGAATTCAATAACTGAACGGATGAATCTTGCTGATGTATTTTTATTAAAACATTTATATTTTTTACAAAGTAATTGTATTTGCTGTTACTTGAAACAAATAAACACATTTTATGCTGGCATATCGTAGCACTGTTACCATACTGTAATATTGACATAGTTTCTTTAGATTTGATTTATATGTATTTGTTATAACTGTGTGTGTTTTTTTGGTGGTTTTTATTGTACAATACCGAAACATAACAATACATTATGAATACGATATATATGAACACGCTATAAGGACGAAATTGTACATGTCATAGGCGTTCAGGGCCCGTATTCACCAACCCATTCTTAGACTTAAGACTAAGAACAAAGAATATTCTTGAACCAATACTATTCTACACGAGTTTTAATGATGAATCTAACGTGGTATTCACTACCTCCAATTGCATCAGTCTTTATTTAGAACGATTTGTTAATGCCACAAGTAACACTGATACCAAGTATATTGGCAAACGCTGAAATATTTGTGGCGCATCGTGGGAAAACCGGTCTTAATGCATGTGCGTAAAGTGTCGTCCCGGATTAGCCTGTGCAGTCCGCACAGGCTAATCCGGGACGGCACTTTCCGCTTTTTGGGTATTTTCTGTTTGATGGAAGTCTCTTTTAAACATAAATCCTCTGTCGGCGGAAAGTGCCGTCCTGGATTAGCCTGTGCGGACTGCACAGGCTAATCCGGGACGACACTTTACGCACATGCATTAAGACCGGTTTAAACAGGACGCGCCACATTTGTTTTATTCTTAGTCTATTATTTATTCTTAAGTCTAAAAATGGGTGGGTGAATACGGGCCCAGTTTTAGCGTAATGACACCAAAATGCTTATCATTTCATTGTTAGGAATGTATATCAAGATGAATACGTCTTGGTTATTTCCAAATTGCGTGTTCAGTTGTGTGTATTGTTCTAAACAGGATTTTTAAAAACATATCAGCAGAACAAATACGACAATAACGCGACAATAGCAGATAGGAATCAGAAATCTTAATGTTTAAATGTAATTAAGGAAGATATAGTATTGGAACGACAATATTAACTTGTTATATCTGATTTACCATGCTTTGTGCGTCAATAACTATTTGGCATTGTCATTGCATTGTTTGCTGAAAGGCACGGTGTCCGCTGTAAAATAATTACATTTCGTAAGTAATTACATTTTGTAAGTAATAGCATTCCAATTTAATACAGAATTGAAGTGTACTGACAAAACCATACTATACCATACCTAACCATAATGTAAAACTATATTTATATGGAGTTTACATTAACTGTAATGGTCTTTTTGTGATATTGTGAAGTCAAACCTCGATTTATTGGACATTAGTATTATTATATGTTTGTTTGTAACGTCAAGACTGATATATGTAATTAACAGTTACCGGATATTAAACACAACACGTAAAAACATGTTTCCGAGTGTAGATGACTATCCTTTTTGGGGGAATAATATTGGCCTATATTTTGTTAAATATTTTGTGTTGTGCTGACGCATAACAACGAGTAGCACTGTTGTATTAAAGTGTATACATTTATAAAACAATTTCGGTCAAAGCTGCTTTGATAGTTTTAATTTATTGTTCCTCATCTGGTACTGAATACCGGCGAATGACATGTTAAGCGGGTATACAAATCATGCAAATGACAGAATTTCGTTCAGAATAAAAAAGTTAGCCATAAAACGATATATACGATTCCTAAAATTATTTTTTTATGTATATCTCAAACTTACAAGCTCTTCTATTTCTTTCAAAATAAACGTTACTCATATCGTTTGAAAATTGCATCCATAATAGAAATGGTATACTTACTGATTGTAAACGCACAGATGATACCAATATCTAACACCATGCATAAATGACATTGAAAGAGGCGGCTTATATCAATATACACTTACGAATTTCACAAACTGTACAATAATAGTAAACTGTACAAAAATAGTAAGAATAATTATGTTTGGTCAACTATGCAACGACAAAACAGTGATATGGTTTAGCTAGTTTGTATTAATTTTAAGCAAAATGGAAAAACATGTGAAAAAGCAATGTATCAGATTACGTTTGTTAATATTTTGCATAGTATTAACGCACTTTGAGTCTAATACATCAAATCTAGTTATGTGCATAACATTATTTTTTTTCTCTTAACATTTATTTACTTTAACTGTAATTATTAATAAAAAGGCAGCTATTTGTTTATGTCGAAATCCAAACGCTATGGGAATTCTTTGTTTATGGACATTAATGACTTTAGTAAATTAAAAAGACCCTAGAGCATTAATAACAATAACGGGGCACTATTAAAAACGGAATCCAAAAGATATAACATATCATATATGAATTGAAACAGGGAAGTTTAAGAAGTGGATACAACGATGTAAACCTGACGGAATATCATTAGTTGCATCAATACAAAAGTAATTTCGTATCCACAACACATGAGACTTTTGTTTACATTTATATGCTTAGCCAGGTATATCTCTGCCTTGTAATACTACTCCCACTATGATTACGTTGCTGGATATATCTCTAATAGAATGCACTGAGTACACTAGAGGAATACACATTCAAGTATCATGTTACTGATAAAGTTGTCCTTAACAAATGGTGTCTGGACATCTTACCCATTGTTTATAGCCTATTTGTATCACATTCTGGTACACATTATCAAAACAAGCGAGATTTTCTAGCAAATTTCGACTTGTTGTTTGAAATATTGGCCTTGACACTAAACATATAAGAGATGCACGTCGCCTCAGGCTTATCGTCAGAAAATTGAAAAAAAAAACGTTGTGAGAAAAATGAAATGAAATG
This sequence comes from Congeria kusceri, assembly GCA_027627225.1. Taxonomy (NCBI): domain Eukaryota; kingdom Metazoa; phylum Mollusca; class Bivalvia; order Myida; family Dreissenidae; genus Congeria; species Congeria kusceri. The sequence continues at coordinate 21,064,005 of CM051028.1, forward strand.
GACGTTTAAATAAAACTTGTTCATTATCTTTACATGTATATGTCAACATGATGAAGCATTGATGATTAAAGAAAACATGTATTATTCTTATGTATCATGTACATCAACATACTAAAAGAAGTTTATTCTTAAGTTAATTTATACTGATTATATGGAATACTAGGTAAGTGTTGAATATGTAGAAGTTTATCTTGCGAGGCTTAGAGAACCGGAAGCCCGAGCCTTGGCAAGTCCGTGACCTTCCTGGTCGTTTAAACAAATCTGAAAAGAAGCACATGTATAAAGTAAACAATGGCGATCGTATCGTGTTACGGAATAGAAAACGTAGTCCGTGCACGCGACAGGTATATTTTCACATTGTTGAATACTGCTAAGTTTATACCACGGGGTGTTATTTCGTCAGTGTTAAAGACGTTAAGACAATATTATTTTATTTTAGAACATGGACAGTTTCTACACATAATAATAAATAATAAATTAACTATAGTAGTTTGAACAAGATACTCAAATTACTGAAATCCCAGTCTGATGCAGTGTGTATTTATTCAGCTAAGAGGGATATCATATGCCATTAGATTACCAGCACGATATGGGTTAACAACGCATTGTAAGCGAGTGCGGTGCAACAATTTGAAGGCAGTACATTTCTTGTTATGAATAATCGTCAGGTAAGTGATTCTGTTCAATTTGATGTATAGCTATGAGTAAACAACAGATGAAGTTCATGTTTACAATTTAAACCATATCGTTGCCATGATTAGAACGTTTGGTGCCTTTTATTGGAGACACGTGTACATGTATTTAAATGTACTTGTTTACCAATCCTGAATTAACTGAATACACGTTTTATTGACCTTATATAAAATTCGCATGTTTGCTTTGTTCCTTGTCAGTATGGGTAACATGAAAACTAAGTATCAAGAAAACTGTGAATACGTCTTCTTATCAATTTGATCTTAAAAATATACAAACTTTTAAGCACAAACAATACATAAATTGCATTTTAGTGTAATTGTAAGAACTAAAATATTCGTTGTTGTCGTGGATGTGTGTGTTGCCTATCACTAATATCAAATAATAGCGCTAAACCATATTTCCCGTAAATGACATTCCAGAAAGTAGTTCGCGTCCATTAAAAATAACCACCAAACTAGTTATTGGTACAACAATGCGCAAATTTATCAATCCGACATCCCGAGACGCTATTGGAAAAGTCCAATGCTTCTTCAATTCAACATGTGCTATTGTTAGCTTGTCAGATCAATATTAACTGAGACATCTAGAAATTATGGGATGGAATATGCCGTCAGAATGCATGTATCAGATAACAGAAAACTGAGAAAGTAGTCTGGCTTGTTAATGTTCATATAATTTCTTATGCATGTATTTTCCTAGGAAACGAAGCAAGAGCGATTAAACGAAGTTTCAGAATATTAAGCTAGTGTTGGACGTGAACAAGGTCCATGTAGTAAATATGTAGGTAAGTGTTGCTGTGTGCCGTATTTATAACAAAATAACACTTTGATTTTAAATTAGTAAAAAAAATAATATTTATCGGAATATTTCGATGACTTCGTTTTAATTAGTTCTGATTGCACTGTTTTATGTCGGTTTCTCTGGCACTGGTTTGTGAAATTCAAAAACATTTGACTGAAAGCTTAATTTCCCGGATATATAATGGGGTAAAAAGGTTTTCGAATTCTGAGCTAAAAATCAAATTATAATATGGGTCGTATTAATTTGGCAGTAAAGCGCAGTTGGTTTAAGCGCTGTCCATTGCATTTCTATGTATGGCTCCTAAGTCGTGAGTTTAATACCTGCTTGGGGTTTTAATTTTTACCAACATTTGTGCTGATTTGTTTTATCAAATAGTTCACTATTTATTACATTATTTATTCTTAATTTAATTTATATGTCTTAGTATAGCGCATTTCTATCATCTAAAAATATTTATAGTGAAATAGGAAACCATTGTTTTTTCGTTGACATATTTTGTCAAACAGCTCGAGTAGTATTAGTTGTTTACTATCACTGACTGTCCTTCAAATGTCTGTATTGTAACTGTTGATCAAAACTAAAAATGCATTCAAAAGTGATGATCTCAACTAACTAATTATTGCCTTAATAAATTATGGTGTGATCATGCATACAGGTGATTTCATTTGTATGCCCCCCCCCCTCAATATAAATAAATCAATAATCGGGGAGCTTATAGTCGCCGCTTTGTCCGTCCGTCATTCCTTCCACCCCGTTTTCTTTTCCGGACTATTCCTCAGCAACTACTGGCCAAAATTCAATTAAACTTCATTAGAAGCTTCAATACCAAGAGGAGGTGTTCACTGAACCAGGACGTTCCACTTTAATGATTTTTCACCGAGGTATGGGACTTTAATGATTTCTAAAATTTGAATGAATAATCATTCTATATAAAAGCTCTGTGCTCGAATGTTGCCTTACCAACAGTGTGTTCTTGTGGCAGTTTGCCAGCTTTGGTCTTCCAGAGTTATTGGCATGAGCGCGGCGTCTATTTGATGACTCTGACCGGACTAATCGATTGTATTGTATTTTACAAACACTTGCCTGAAGTCACTGAATCAAATTGAGAGGCACATGCTTGCATTATTTGCTTGAAGACTAGTTTTCGTTTAGAAATCAATTATATTTGTAAGTGTATAAAATATAAAATCGTGTAATCAATTGCTGCTCAATTACGAAACAGAGTGAGAGGCCCGTGTTCAACACTCTGCAAACCGAATTTAACAGAAGTTACTAATTCAGTAAATATCTCGCAGAGTTGCAGGCTAGCAGCCGGTGTCAGTTGTGTTAAATTACTTAAAGAAAGCATCCAGAAAACTTGATCATATACAATAACATTAATACTGAATAGGGAATTTATAATTATAATATGACCATGCATGTTAATATGAATAACGGTTGTGTTTTTTATAATTATTTAGAATTACATATGTCTCTCAACTACTCCTGTAGAGGTGATTGAATTTATAAACAAGAACAACATTGATGCAAAGCATCAAAGGGCGCCGTTATATATAGTAAGATTTAAAGATCTCACTACAAATTAATGTTCAGTGATGAGACCAGGTTAAAACAGTTAAATTTCATATTTAAAAGGTCGACACATTTAAGATAATATGAAGGTTTAAAATAATCAAATCAGCATCAAAATTGTTATGCGCACAACAAAAATATCACAAACCACCCTACGCATGTTGGCTGCTACATAGCTTTATCAGCGTCTGCTACTAGTACTATGCTATTTTCAGAACCAGTTGTAGGCAAGTTTAGTCTGGTTAAACAATTATCATTCCAAAAAAAGAAGGGGGGAACAAAGGAAATCTAAATCAATAGCTATTAGAACAAACTTTACTTGCAGTAAAAATACAATTCATACGATGTGGCATTAATAAAAAATTAATGACATTAACAACACAGCTTTTACAGGCATTATTATCACAAGTGTATTTTCGCTATGGTGACCAGTGTACAATTATTGAGAAGCTATATTATTTGATATAAACTTGTTCATCATTATAATGATAATATGAAAAAGGAATACAAACACATTGCAACAATTTTTTGTCATTATTGAATTTTATTTAATGTGGCTTCATTAATGGCCAACTACGTTTAGAAACTGCTTCTATTGATGGCGAAATTTCAAGAGACGGCCATTGTTTTAAAGAATATGTCCAAAAACAAAAGCTCAGGCACCTCTGGCTTTAATGCAGATTTTTATAAAATGTTCTGGCTCATTTATAGTGAGAGCTCTTAACCATCCTCTTAGAACCGGTTCGTTATCAGTTACTAAAACACAGGGTATTATCACCTGTATTCCCAAAAGTATCAAATCGCGATTATATCTAAAAAAACTGGCGCCCTATAACTCTTTTATCGACATTTTATAAAAAAGGAAGTGGCGTTATTGCAAACATATTAGACGCTTTTATGGGTAAGTTTATAAGTCATTCTCAAACAGGTTTCACAAAGGATAGATATATTGGAGAAAAAACAAGGTTAATTTATGATATCATGCACAACAACTATGAAAATAATATTAATGGCCTCTGACTTCTTATAGATATTGAGAAAGTTTTGATACGCTATCTTGTTCATTCGTGCAAAACACCCTTCCTTTTTTAATTTTGGAGATGGTATTAAAAAGGTGTTTAATATTTTAACAAAAATGCGAAATCAGCGATAGTACAAAATGGGTATCTTTCGGAATTCTTCAACATTGAACGCGTATGCCGACAAGGCGATCCTTTGTCCTGCTACATTTTTATCCTTTGCGCAGAACTACTCACCTTAAAAATTAGAACACATCTAAATATCAAAGGTATACAAATTAAAGGCACAATTTGCAGACGACACTACTGTAATTCTAGATGGCTTAAATGAATCATGAAATGAAACCTTGAATATATTATCAGCCTTTGCATAGTATGTGGTTTAAAAGTAAACTATGAAAAAAACAAACGTTGTGTGGATCGGTAGAAAAAAGTTCAGCACGGAAAGTATTAAAAGTAGATGGAAACTTCAGTGGATCCAAACCTCTTTTGATATGCCGGGAATTCATGTTCATGTCGATTTAGAAAAAAATGATAAGTTTAAATTACGACGAAAAAATTAAGAAATTAGAATCAATCTTATGTAATTGGAAACGAAGATTTTCGACCCCGCTAGGAAAAATCGCTGTTGTAAAAACCTTAGTTATTTCGAGCTTTAGTCATTTTTTATAACGTTACTCAATCCATCGAATACAATTATTCATATGCTTAATAAACATTGTTTTGATTTTATCTGGAATGGTCCATCCAAGGAAAAGTGTAGCGTTTTTATAAAGGAATATTACGAAGGAGGATACAAAATTACAGATATACGTTCTTTAATTTATCGCTTAAACTAACATGGCTAAAAAGATTATACATCAGCGATAACAATTGGAGATGCTTAGCTGAAATGTATTTTGATACTACAAAATACTTTGTGGCAAGCACTGCCCAGAAAAACTCTTGGTTCGAATCAGGGATCATTTCAATTGGCGACTTTGTCAACCACGATGGTACTTTTATGACATTCAATGTGCTTAATGAAACATATAATCTAAATGTAAACTTTCTACATTACATTGGTGTAATACATGCCGTCAGAAAGTTCGCAGAGCAATGTGGTGCACATTTGTGTAAAGGATCTTCCGAACATCCATGTTTTTACAAGCCGTACTTGCATAAATACCTAAATTTTATTTTGATACAGAATCTGGAACACAATGTTCATTCAATCTATTAAAGGCAAATTCTGCGATGCCAGCATGTAAGCAAACATGGTCAGAGAAATTAACATTACTTTACAGGAGAATGAATTGAAAACAATCTTGAATTTACCATTCGTAATTTCAAATGATACACATTTACAATGGTTCCAGTACATAATAACTCGCAGAATTATTTGTACAAATTATCTTTTATTTAAGATGAATCGTTAAGATAGGCCTCTGTGCTCCTGCTGTAAAACCAACTTAGAAACTCTTGAACACCTATTTTGGGATTGTGCTCACACAACCAATGTAATATCCTCCATTTGTTCTAATGGCTACTGTAATTTTTATCTTAATAAACTGAATCTAGGTTATTACAAAGTAAACACTATTGCAATAAATTATGTCTTCATTTTTGCCAATATGTATTTGTACAAGTGCAAAACAAACGGAACACTACCGTACATGTAGAAGGAAAGAAAATATATTGCGCAGATACCATGAGGTAAAACGAGTCGCTTTACTGAAAAACGTAGAATACATTTTTATGACGAGTGGCAAGAGATAATGGCTAGTGTTTTTAACACAAACGATTTGTAGTTGTTTTTATTTTAACTACTTTCCGCTTTGTACTGAAATAAAAGCTATTCCCTAACTACAATGTAAATTATTTTTTCATATTTATTGACTTTTAGCATACTATGACGGAGGCTGCAGTATTCCAATTACAATCCATTTATGTCTTGTAAGGCATTGATATTTTTTGTCTCAGTGATCACATATGGACTCCGCGCTCTAGTCTCACGTCAACCATTCCATGGGCAAATACTTTATATGGACAATTCACAATATGGCGGACAAACGATACGTCACATTAAAACACAATTTTCAAAATGTTATGCGCTCGTTTTGTTGTCATTGCAATCAAACGTTGTGTTTAATTTAAGTATAACGTGATATAAATCTCGTTACATGCACATCGATTAAACATACTGAATAACCTGTTTGAACAAACTGCATATATTTCGGATTATCGGACGTTTTTGTTTACTATTTAATCAAATACAATATTCATTTATTTTAAATAATCGTGTGTTTTTCCAAAAAATTATATTGCATCCTTATGTTAATAATTAAAATGAGCCTAATATAAAATTTGATTATTTGGCCAAACTTCTTTAAAATAAATACATAAAAATAACTTCAAATGTTCTTATATTTCATAGCCTACAGTTTACATTCAAAGGCATCAGTACAACAGCAATATTCTAGAAAAAAGAACAGAACGCAGCCTCTACATTTGTGATAGGTTTTCTTCCAACTAAATAAGACAAGAAAATCCAACAACATCCCTAAAAATAATGACAATCTTTCCAACATACCTCAAGCATATGTTACCAAACTGAATGTTGAAAGTAAAACAATGAGCCATTGCATTAAGATTATTGAAGTTTAGTATGTAATACTGATTAGTTTATTTTGTGCAGAGTCTGAGACTATACTGCATAAATTTTTTTCAGTGAAGACATTTTCAGGTACATGTTTCTTTGTTTTCTGTACATTATAATCGTGTGAATACATGTCTTGCCTTTTTCTAAATAAGAAGAATTATTAAAATACATATATGTGTATTAAATTTTGTTTTACATCTGGAATATGAACATATGCAAATATAATAATAATAATAATAATAATAATAATAATAATAATAATAGTAATAATGATAATAATAATAATAATAATAATAATAATAATAATAAGGCATATTTATAGATGTATTGTGGGAATTAACATGTTCAGACTTACACATTTTGCATTGGAAGCAATGCATAGACAATGAACACTGAAGAACTTGGATTGCAATTATGTACCTTGTTTCATTATTAACTAGAAATATGTGTATGCTTATTCTAGAATATAAGTGAACAAACTTTAGAACTTATATGTAAATTAACTGTGTTGTCGTTTTTTTTTATATTTGAAATTATAAATCAAATAGAAGTTTAACAAGTATGATTAAAATTTGTTAATTATATGTAGGTCCTATCATAATATCATTGATAAATTGCCATATGCATTATACATAAGGCTTAACAAATTTATTTGTTTCAAAATAAACATTTAAGCCATAGACCCTGTCCGGAGCATAATTTTGTCCAGCATGAAAGGAATTTCAAATAACTTGGCTCAAGTGTTAAACATGGTGAAACGGTGTGTCGCGCGCAAGAACCAAGTGCCTAGGTCCAAGGTCACGGTCACTATTAAATGTCACACGTCAAAAATAAGAATTTAAGTCACAGCGGCAGAAGTGCTAAGCATGTTGAGACAGTGTATTTCGTGCAAGAACCTTGTCCTTAAGTCCTAGGACAAGGTCACACTTAAAGGTCAAAGGTCAAATATAAGACTTTGAGCCATAGACCCTGTCCGGAGCATTTTTATTTTGTCAAACATAGAAGGAATTTCAAATGACTTGGCACAAATGATGAGCATTATGAGGCAGTGTGTCGAGCGCTAGAACCAGGTGCCTTGGTCCAAGATCAAGGTAACAATATAAGGTCAAAGGTCAAGTATATGTATAAATGTTTAGATTTATAAAGATTTTTGTCAGGACTAAAACTGTTGATTGGAAATTTGTGAAACTTAACTTACTTCACAGAATAAGAAAACACGTTAGCAGAAAGTACAATATAAAAGGATAATTGTCCTTTTGCAAAATAATTTGAATGCATACAGACAAAGCGGGGCAATGTGGAACAGGCTGCAAAGGTGTCTGTGGACACATTTCTAGTTTTAACTATTTTGATTTGTTAAAAGACATGACTGCCAAGAGGTTGGGCTTATTTTTCATTTATGGCTATTTTCATATCTTTGACAATGTTTTTGTCCGTAACTATTTGCTGAATTATTTCACAAAAATGTTATTTGCGAGATCCTCTACCAAATTCCATTCTTTTAATGTCTGTTGCAAAATATGAGGGTAAGGGAGTTTTCCTCATTTATCTATACTGAAACTTTGAAAATGTTCTTGTCTACAACCACGTGTTGAATTTTGAAATAAAACCAAGGCATAATTTTTTGTGTGACCATGAACTAAATTATTTCAAAATGAATTTGTTAACAAAACATGGCCGCCAGGGTAAGCGAGATTGTTTTGCGTAGATGGTTACATTAAAACATAGATTATGAAATAATTTCACAGAAAGGTTCCTTGGGTGACTCTTCATTAAATTCCTTTAACATGTCTTGATTCTAGGGCCATGACTTATTTATGAAAATGAAAAGAAGACAATGTTTCACTTTAGCACAAACTATAGAGAACACAGCAAATATTAAGCTATTAATAAATCATGTGTATGACTCATGTGTATTGCATAAGAGCGGAAAAGTGATGTCCCCTGACTAAACTGTTATTTGTTTTGCACTCGGAAAAAATATTAATAAGGGAACTTGTACGGAAACTAGTGCAAAATAGAAGTGAAAGTACTGTTGAAAACAACCAAAAATCTCATCGCTCGGCGTTGGATGCTTGAAACAACCAAAAAAGTGATTTTAAAGACATGTTTGCCATAACAATAGGCTAGGAGCGAACAACGGACAAAGTTATTACTGGACTAGATACTGACCACGCAGTTTTGTGTTTAATTATTGAGTGTGCAATATAAACAGAGCTTTACACGTGGATTATTAAATGGTTATGTGTGTGGGATATTACATATAAATATGTGTGTATGTGTTTCTAAATTTTATTATGTGAGACCTTGGATATTTTGGACTTGGAATTTAGACTTGCTGTTGGTTCGTATAAATATTTTCACTGTACATTATAAATAGAAACATAGACATTATATTTATTCATCGGTAAAACCATACCGTCCGGTGCAGTGATCTGAACCTGTGCAAACCCAGCCGTCCATCATTGATTGGTTAGCAACCGGAAGAGAAAGTAACTGTACCCAAAATATAATTGTGTTAACAGGAGAGACGGACGATTCAGAACTCGAAACCGAACAACCAAGCAATACAACAATTCTACTTGAAATACGAAGTGACGTCAAACGCTTCAACGGGAAGTTCAATTCGCCGGATAACGCTGTAGCAGATTTGAAAAAGGACAATACCATACTGAAAGCACAAGCCACCAAACTAAATGCTCAGATGCAGGACTTAACACAACACGTATCCGAACTAGAAACTAAATTGATCACAAATGAGCGAAAAACAGCAAAGCTTGAAGCGCAAATTAAGAGAAATAACTTGATGATTTGTAATATCCCATAATCACCGGCGGATTCGAAAGATGATCTCGAAAATAATATAAGAAAGATGATAAAAACGATCTGAGTTTGCAGGACGCTTCAGTGAAATTCACCAACATTTCGTGTATACCAACCAGTGAATCACCAAAACAAGTATTGTTCAGTTTTCAGTACAAGCGACAGGGATGCTGTACTTTCAGCCTTTAGATCCAACCGTACGGCGGGAAAACACATACCTTTTAGAATCAGTGAGGATCACTCGTAACGCATAGCGAAATCAAGGTCGGACTTGTTCCCCTTTTTCAAGAAAGGTCTTGATGCTGGGAAAAATGTTTTCTCCAAACATGACACTCTTATTGTAGACTATGAGATATATCGGTACGATAAATCACGCCGCGCCACCGTGCTTTGTGATAATAGGGAGCCGGTCGAGGCCCAAATACATTAAACATTAAATCCCTTAAATTATATAGATAACTACGACTTTTTACAATTTTGTAAAACCTTCGAAATAACATGTCTGTGTGAAACATGGCAAACAGCTGGTGAATTTGATTGGTTCCTTACCAATTAAGCTTACATTGACTGCCCACGAAAGTGTACAGGTGTGCGTGGTTCAGGAGGAGTTACGATTTTTGTTTAAAACGAGCTCTATGAACAAGGACTTGTTAAACGAATAAACGACGAATTGACGGAATTTGTTGCACTCTATATTGATAAACATTTAATAGATGCTGCAAGTACATTATTATATTATTCACGTATAAAGCACCAGATAAATCGCCAATATATGAAAATAAAACGCAGAACGGAATTGAAATGATGTGTGGTAAATTAAACTGTATTTTGTCAGATATTGATGATCTTTTCTTTAATTGTTGCCGGCGATCTAACCGCGCGAGTAGGACACATGCTAGACTACATCCCAGATGACAACCTAGACTATATTTTCGGTAGCGACACCACCTATCCTGGCGACAAATTTCAAATACCGCGCCAAAAGTGCGATGTAAAGACGAATTAATTTGGACATTTTTCAAGTGAAATGTGTTGTTCGTTAAACTTGCATATTATAAATAGCAGAGTGCACAGAGACACCTACGGGACATTTACACCGCTAACAACGGACGGAGTACGGTGAACTATTTCATTGCATCTTCAGAACTGTTTGATCAAATCATAGACTTTGGAGTGGAAGATCTAGACTTGTCAGACCATTTCCCTGTTAGTTGTGAAATCGCATTGTGTACTCAACGAAGGCCTCAAACCGTTCATAAAAACATATATGGATAAGAAACTGGTAAGGAATTCTGCCGAATCATGTGGAAAGAAGCATTAAAATAGGCTTTTATACAAAGGTTTACAGACCTATTTAATAATTTTACAGCTACACTAAATGATGTAGATATTCTGTACTCTTAAAGATTTTATCAACATACTCAAAAGAGCAGGTGACGTTATGAAACCAAATATACATAATAACTACTTTAGAAATCATCTGCAGCCTAAGTGTTGGGACAGTGGATATAAAAGTGCGAAATATCTTTAGAAAAAGAGCTTGCGAAAATTAAGAAATACACACTCAGATGGCGACTTCAAAAGCTTTATAACAAATTAACGTGTTTTCAAAAATTTGAACAAAGCAAAGCGTTTATCGGAAAATGTTCGAAATGTTGGAAACTCGATGGAAATACATGGGTGAGTTATTTCACGAAGTTGTATGCCGTTTGTTTAATATATAACGAAACTTGTATGCCGCTCGTTTTATATATAACGTAAACCCGGAAAGAAATATTCTACTGGAGCTTCAGCATACCAGAGACGACTAGTGCATAACTGCGAACATTTCCGACGATGAAATCACACAGAGCGTGTCATCACCTCGACCAACGTGCTCGTCACGTGCCGACGGAACTTGCATGGAAATGTTTAGAAGCACTATTGACTATACGCTGTCGTATATGAACAAACGTTTAAACTATGTGTTTAATACAGGAAATATACCAACTTCTTGGTACGAAAGTATTATTACACTCATAAATAAAAAAGGATCTGTAAACTACCCGAATAATTTCTGAGCAATATCCGTCGAAAATTGTAAGAGCATAATATTCATGACAATTTTTAGTAACCGCCTACCTCCAATGGACAGAGGAAGACGATGTACTCGATGAGGCCCAGGCGTGTTTCCGACATGGGTATTCAACGACCGACAACATTTTCAACCTTCAAGCTATTATTCAGAAATACATATCAAAGAAACGCGGAAGAATGTATGTGCGTTACATTGATTGTATGATGCTTTTGATAACTGCGTGCACATGAAACTATGTGAAAGCCTGACTAGAAATGGTATTAACCCTTCAGGGAAGTTTATGACAGTTGTTAAAACAATGTACTCTCACCTTAAGTGATGTGTTAAATTGGACACAGGTGGCAAGATTTCACTATCGCACTACTTTCAATGTAACATTGGTACGAGTGACGTCAACGATAACCTTTAATCTGTTCTTCAATGATCTCATCATATGTGAACATGCACGCGAGAAGAGCAATATTTTCAACAGAAGAAAACGGCGAAGGTTACGGACTAATATTTGGTGACGCTATCGCAGATTTGCATATACCGTTATCAATCTACAGTCGCAAATGAATTGGATAAATAATTTGTGCACAGAGACGGGAATTCAGGTTAATTTGGATAAGTCGAAAATAATGGTGTTTAGGAATTGTGGACCTTTACGCACAAACGAGCACTAGTTTTACCAAGGAAGGCGCATTGAAGTTGTTTCATTCTACAAATACCTTGGGGCGTAGTTCACGCCTTCACTTTCGAGGACTAAACCTAATGAAATTCTCACTCTTCAAGCAACGAAGGCTGTGAATACGATTTTTAAATATTAAAGGCATTTCAGATTTTTCAGTCATTTTGAAGCATTTAAACTGTTCGACGCAATGGTAAAGCCAATACGGACGTACTCATGTGAAATATGGGAATATGAGTACTGCGATCAAATTGAACTAGTCCATATTTTGTTTTGTTAAACGCTACCGTGTTTAAATAAGAAAGTTGCGAACTTTTTCCCGCTAAGCGAAACAGGCCGTCTACCATTGACAGAAACATATATGACAAAGTGTATTAAATACTGGATGAAACTGTTTACCATACCCCGACATCGGTATCCGCGCCAGTGCAACGCAATGCTGCGTTCACTAGACGAGCAAGGCAGATTAACCTGGGCTTCACACGTTAATCGACTCCTATCCACCAACGTATTGGGTTTCGCATGGAGAGCACACGAGGTCGGACAACAGGAAGTTTTTCTAAAAACATTCTCAAACCGCTTAAAAGACTGTGCGATCCAAAACATCATCTCGAGTATCAACTATTCACCAAAAGCGCTCAGATATTTACTGTACAAATCTGCATTGACACTAGAAACCTATATTTATGTTTCAATACGATATGTAAATAAACGGACGTTATCGGTACTCGAGTCACAAACTGAACATAGATGTAGACGCCTCAACATTGATAGGGAATACAGATTTGTCAACACTGTCTTAAAAATGTGTTTTCTGTTGAAACCTAATCAATTTTCTTATTAACTGCCCATTATATAATGAACAACGTAAACAATATTTTAAAGAAGAGTGGAAGTGTATTGTAATCCACAGACTAAATGTATTAAGATAATGTCGGATTACAATAACACTAGTTTATTACTTCTCTCTAAATTTCTCCATTTAGTTTTATAAAACGTTCAAAGTGTGCAACGTAAATACATACATGTAATGGAGACTATAAGCACAAACATTTGCAACAATATAACAATGTGTAAATATGTATAACTCATAACTCAAGTACGATATAAGCAATTTATGCCGAAAATCGAACTTAACCTTCCTTTTATGCCTACAAACACTTCCATAAAGTTCCGAAATGATTGCATACGCAACTTCTAAAGTAAGTGTTTGCACAAGCCTTATTTAAACTATTTTTTTAAAAAGGGGTATAACTCAAATACGATAAAAGCAATTATGGCGGAAATTGATCTAAACCTTACTTTTTATGCTTTCTTACTGCCCTAAAATTTCATAAAGATTGCACAAAAACAAAACTTATTGTCTGCACAAACTTAAGGCGACGACGCCGCCGACGCCGCCAAAAGTAACCTATATATGTTGCCTTTTCAGGCGCCACAAAAACGTCTTCTTAACTTACAGAGAGGGCAGGGGTTGTCGGAACTTTTTTGAGAGCGGTGGGGAGAAGCGGGGCGTGTTTTATCAGCGAGGTCTTGCAAAAATTCATTCAAACATATTTTCTAGGCTTAGTAAACTTTCATCTAAAGCAGGTATTCGGTTATTTAGAAGCACAAGACAAAGTGACAACAGAACAATTTATTATGCATATGCATTGGGGAAAGATGAATACTTAAAGGGACATCGAAAACGGCCTGAAGGGAGCCATTTCTTACAAAAATATGAAATTAAGATTTTAATACTGGCATATAATAACGGTTAAAACGGGGTAGATATATTAGGAAATAAGTGTACGCATTCTGAGATAAAAATCAGTTTATAATAAGGGTCATGTTAATTTTGCCCTTTTCCTGTTTACAATTTGACGTCAAAATTGTGACTATTTTGTTTAACCATAGTTTATACACTTTTCCATTACCAAGCAGTATAGCGCAGTTGGATAAAGCGCTGTATATTGTCATTTCTTAGTATGGCTCCTTAGTTGTGAGTTCGATGCCCACTTGGGGTTTTAATTTTTCCTAACGTTTTTGCTTATTTGTTTTTAATAAATATCTTATTGTGAATTATATCATGTAATTTTTATTTAAAGCAAATGACTTTGTCTAGCTCATTTCTATCATAAAATATTATTTAAACAGCAATAGGAAGCCTTTTTTTCGTAGATATAGTCCTTTTAAATACGAGGCTGCAAACTAATTCTTTTTTCATTTAATTAAGAACATTTAATCGGGGACTCGAGGAAAAGGAATAGCATTCTTTACAATATTATTTTAAAGAACATAACTGATAAACTTTGAGTTAGGCCAAAAAAGGTGTTTGTTTTCTTTAACGTCTTGGAAAAAAGTATGGTAGGTAGGTAGGCATAACTTTTTTTGTTGTACGCTTTTTTTCCCTCCTGACCCTACAAGCACAGATCTATATCCGATTTAACAACTTTTTTAGTAATAGGTTATAACTTAATTTGTATGACGTATTAAAACTAATAATAAAACAAATACACACCTATTTAATAGGCCTTCAGTTTATGTAAAACAATTTGGAAACCAAATCCAAAGTTTCCAAGTTCATAATCTTCACTTCTGACAGGAGTTCCTATTTCCTTTTCTATGTGGGCGCATTATTCTTGTTTTTTTTTCCCAATTTAAACACACAGTGACACTGTAAAAATTAGTAGGTCTTGTGTAGTTTGATTTCAGCACTTGCACCACAATTGCCACAAACAACCCAGATTGAAGTTGAGTTAAATTTGCCGGTATAAAACATGTTTCAATGGCGTTTCACACTTTTCGCAGGTGGTTCCGTGGTCTACTGGTAACGCACTGGCTTCACAATCCATGGGTCGCAGGTTAAGTCCTCCGCCACACACTAATCTACTAACTCGTTTTTCACGAGATGTTAAACCGCGGCGCAGTGCACTAGGTGCTTCAAACCAGGCACTGAAAGACCCAGAGGCGCCTGTACAACGGGGCGTCTTCTGTATCTTGCACTATCGCCGTAACCTAGCTAACAAGTCGTCTGGGGGCGATGCTCACGGGAGAGAATCCAAGTGCACTCGATAAAAATGTAATAAACTTAGGTTTTCACAATTGGTTCCTGGTCCGAACACCTTTTGGAGATAAGTACATCAATAGACGCTTTGTTTTGCCATTTATTATTCATAAACACCTGCACAAATTCAAATTTTAGTAAGGCATGGACGCTTGTTTTTGTTAAATGTGCGCCTAAATGATCAAATAATCTCAGTATTAAGGAGGAGAGCTCCGACGAACTTTGCAAAATGCGATTTAAGCAAACCATGGCAAAGTTGGAACAAAGGGGAAAAACGTTTGTATACAATCGGTTAAACAACACCAATACTATTAGCGTTGCTGCCTAGGCTGGTTCCGCGGTTGTAATAGAATATTAAAATAACATATCTAGAGGCCGGATCCCAGTCTAGTTACTGCTTTCACAACGAAACGTTCAATATTATTCGAAAAATGCGATATAAAAAAAAAAATTTCAAACGGCAAAAATAAGTTTATGGTCGGGGGTAAAAAGACATGGTCGGTCGGGTTAGTGGAAACACATTTTTTTACGCCTATATGCAATTGACAGGCGTGCTACTGATGCATGTCTAGTGTTTTAGTATGGACATATTTCATGATGAATACCACATAATAACGTGGAGATACCTTAAATAGACTTTTGTTTAATGATTTAAAATTCCTGCAAACTGACCCGCTGCATGATGTCATGTTATGTTTTCAAACAAATCAAAATGATATGAAAGAATGGATTCAGGCTCAAAACAAGGATCATGTCTGTGAAATTGTTTTGAAATACCCGTTTCTGTTAAGAAGATTTTCAATGTTTTCTAAACAGCTATATACAGAAACCTATCTGTCTCTGGCGGCCATGTTTTTAAAATGATTTTAAGGAATTTGATAGAGGATAAGTGTTGTAAAATGTATGCAATATTATTATAATATTCAGTTATCGATTTCTGGAAAGAGGTTTTTTTAGTTTTCTATATGTAAGGAAACCTTCACCGACCCGGGTGGCCATGTTTTGTAACGAATCAAAGTTATCGAAAGGAATTTTGTAGAGAGCCAAAATGAACATTAGCCTGAAATTCTTTTGAAATCCAGCAAGTGGTGTCAGATACAATTTCTAGTTTTCTGCATAGTCATATAAGGAAAACTGCCCAATCTCTGGCGGTCACACAAGAAGCAGGGGCGGCTCAAGTATTTCGTGTTAGGGGGTGTGGCGTGAACTTTTGATCTTACATTGAAACTCCGTTATGTTGTATGTGGGTCTGTAGTGATAAATATATATTTACATATAAAAAATCTTTACACATCATTATCATCATCATCATCATCATCATCATCATCATCATCATCATCATCATCATCATCATCATCACTGAATAAATTAATACTTCACCGTGTTATATTCGAAAGACATGTTGGTTCATCTGTATGTCATGCAGCTGTTTTGGCAGTAAACTGCCCTTGTTTTATGTGCGTATTTGACATTCAATGTTATATTGTGTCAGGAACATCTTTAAACATTTTAAAACACACACAGATCGATAATTATTTGTAGTTTTCATTTACCGAGTTGTAATGTCATTAATTAACTCACACATTCACGTCATGCTCATCGATTGTCTTCAAAGTGTTATGAACTGTATTTTTATCGAAACGAACTTACGGACAGACGAACATGTTTTTATACGAAATATAATTAAAGATACTCGTATGGTTGCGTTCTGCTCGTATGGTTGCGTTGTGAACTAATAAGGCAAGCGATACCCTCTTTGTGTCAATTTTGGTGACATATGGTGCCGGGAAAATATGTAATCGACAGGAATTGAAGCCATCGTTGAGGACATCCCTCTAATTTATCATGTTA